>JAQZBX010101502.1:0-11254 GCA_029593785.1 Cabassous unicinctus
AGGATCTTTTTTTTTTTTTTTAAGATTTATTTATTTACTTGATTCATTTTAAACGCCCCCTTCCCCATTTGCTGTTTTTTTGTGCCCATTCGCTGGGCAATTCTCTGTGTCTGTTTCATCTCTTCTCATCCTCCTCCTCCAGTCTTCACCAGGATTCGATCCTGAAGACCTCCGATGTAGGAGAGAGGCGTTCTAGCCATCTGCGCCACCTCGGCTCCTGGTTTTCGGAGCTTTCGGAGCAGCTTGTCTTGTCTTTCTCCTTTTACGTCATCATCTTGCTGCATGGCTCCCGGGGCCTGGCGGCTCACCGGCACACAGAGCCTGGCAGCCCATGCGCCTTCTATATATATATATATTTTTTTTTTTAATTTATTTTTATTTTACCGGGAGGTCCCGGGGATTGAACCCAGGTCCTTCCATATGGCAGACGGATGCCCAACCATTTGAGCCACATCCGCCCCTGGTTCTTGTTATTGATGACTACCCTTAGGAGTCTTTGCTCTTGTAATTGAAACTTAGCCTACTGTTATGGGGTGCCTAAGGGTTGCCACCTGAGAGCCTCCTTGTTGCTCAAATGTGGCCTCTCTCTAAGCCAAACTCAGCATATGAATGCATTACCTTCCCCCCAGCATGGGGCATGACTCCCGGGGATAAGCCTCCCTGGCAACAAGGGATTAATATCAAGTGCCAACTGGCAATAAGACTGGAAAAAGACCTTGAATAAAAGGGGGAAAAGGTAAAGAGAAATGAGTTCATGTGGCTAAGAGACTTCAAAGAGAGTCAGGAGGTCATCCCAGAGGTAACACTTATGCACACCTCAGTAGGATCTCATAGAACACCAAAGTGGATATCACCCCACACAGAGGGGCTCCTGAGGGCTCTGGAGACACCCAGGTCCTATATAAGGGCGGATAGCTCCAGAGATTGATGCCTTATCAGTGGGCTCTACTTTGGAATCTGTGCTCCTGAGAGTGACAGAGTTGGACTCAAATAAGTCCTCCCTGCACATGGTCCATCAGTCCCTTCTATTCAAACCTATATGTGATGCTGGAGTTTATAGGTGTACTTCCAGAGACTGGAGCCTCTGGCCTGCCCATGTGCCATCTGTGCCTGGAATCTCGGTGGAGCTGCAACTCCTACTTTACAGCTCAATGGACTCACCCAAGTCACCTGGTGAGGAGACGATGATGGACAACGGCCATCCCAGGGAATGGAGAGAGCCTGCAGCTGCAGGCAGGATAATCCCATCCACTATATCCATGGGATATAAGCCCCCTCTCACTTGGAGTTGGAGTGGACATCACCATCCCAAACTCCTCAGGATTGGGGGAAGAGCTATGGACTAGAGTGGACTTAATGGTATTCTGTTGTAGACATATTGTGATTCAAGCAATGGAAGAAATTACAACACTTAGGTGGAGCCAGTGGCCACTGGATGCTTTTGGGGCAGGGAAGGGAAAAGCAGTTGTAATACAGGTGCTTTTTCAGGACTTGGGAATTATCCAGAGTGACATTACAACAACAGATATAGGCCATTTTACATCAGCATATAATATGCAGAACTGTGTGGGAGAGAGTGTGGTCTACAATGTGAACTATGGTCCATGCTTAGTGGCAAAGCCCTAGGATGTGTATATCCATTGCAGGTGATGTGCCACAGTAATGAAAGATGTTTATGTGGGATGTTATGGGAGGCGTGGGAGGTGGGGAACATGGGAATCCCTGTAATTTTTGTGTAACATTTATGTAATCTAAGCATCTTTTAAAATAAAATTAAAAAATGTCAATAGTGCCAAAGTTAGGGGAAAACGTCTACACTGTGGATCCCAGAAGGACTGACAATCTTAAGCCCAAATCGGCTATGGAAGACTTATGATGGGGTCATCCATCTAAAGTCCTGATTTGGGATGATTTCTGAGTATATTTCCAAAGGTCCCCTTGGACAGACTGAACTCATTGGCATGGAATTTTGAGTGCTGAGACCCTATTCAGTCCATGGATATCCATTGTAGGAACTTTATATACCAGGATACTGGGCTCTTCCAGGAGGCAGATATCCAACTCTAAAGGTGCACAGATTGACAGAGATTCAAACATGAGGAGCTGGTGAGACAGTGAATGGCTCAGTTATTAAGAGGAAAAAGGTGAATGGTTAGTGTTGAGTGACTGGGAAAGTGAATGGGGAGCAGTGTGTCAGAGAGGTTAATAGTGAGGCATCTGACCACAAACTAGATGCAGAATCCAAGGCACAAAGAGAAACATCTGCCAGCCTTCTCCTAGAGCAACCAAATACCTAACCCCTCCCTCTCCCCTCCCACAAAGTCTCCAGGGGTTAAATGTCCAGGCCACAGACAGTAACAGAGCCAAGGCCATGCATGGTAGGACTTGCAATTTATTTGACATAGTTCAAAGAATTCTGCCCAGTTATTAGAATAAGGAAAACAGACATTACATCAGCTACACTGTTCCCAAGTGCAAGATGGCTTTTTATAGGCTCTTGACTCTTTAACAGCCCCATACCTTTCCACACAATTGCTCTTATTCTTCTATATGTTATTCCTAGCCATTAAAAAACTAGTCATACAACTACTACCTTTTAAAAGGTGGTTTTGCAGTTCATAGAACTTCTGCTTCTACCCATAAAGAACTAACTTCCTACCATAAACAACTTAAAAACCAGGAAAAATAATATGAAACAACTATTTTCGGATTTTGGACAACAGATATCATAAGACTGATTCCTGAGAAATGGAAAACAAATGAGGTGAACTCTAAAATTGGCCCTAGCTTACTGCTTGGAGGCAGACTCTAGGCCACAGCAGAGGGAAGGAAACCCAAACAGAGCCTAGCAGTCTTGCTGGGGTAAGGAGAATAGACTGGAGTTTGGGGAAGCTGAGACAGCTAGAATTTGTGAAGCAGAGTAATAGAGAAGAGGGAGTGTGGTAGGTTGAACTATTTGCCCCAGAAAAAAAAAAATGTGCTTAATCTTAATCCATTCCTGTGGATGTGAACCCATTGCGGATAGGACCCTTTGAAGAATTTGAAGATCGGCTTTTCCATTTCTGCCAAAAAAGGTTGTTAGAATTTTTACTAGGGATTGTAGTGAATCTGTAGATCATTTTGGGTAGTAATGACATCTTAACAATATTAAGTGTTCTGATCCATGAACATGGGATATCTTTCCATTTATTTAGATCTTTAATTTCTTTCAGCAGTGTTTTATAGTATTCAGTATACAAGGATTTTTTTTTTTTTACATCCCTGGTTAAATTTACTCCTAGAGAGTTTTAGAAGCTCTTGTAAATGGAATTGTTAATTTCCATTTTGAATTTTTCATTAATGGTATACAGAAATACAACTGTTTATGTGTGTGTGTGTGTGTTCATCTTGTATCCTGTGACTTTGCTGAATTTATTAGTTCTAATAGATTTCTTGCAGGTACTTTGAAAATTTCTATATAAAGGATTGTGCCATCTGAGAATAGAGATAGTTTCACATCTTTCCTTCCAATCTGGATGCCTTTTGTTTCTTTTTCTTGCTTCATTGCTCTGGCCAGAAATTCTAGTACAGTGTTGAATAGCAGTGGTGAAATTTGACATTCTTGTTTTATTTCTGATCTTAGGGGAAAGCTTTCAGTCTTTCACCAATGAGTATGATGTTAGCTGTGTATTTTTCATAAATGTCCTTCATCATGTTGAGAAAGTTCCTTTCTATTCCTGTTTTAATCATAAAGGATGTTGGATTTTGTCAAATGCCTTTTCTGCACCATGAGATTATGTGTTTTTTTCCCACATACTTTCATGGTTTCTTAATAACCATTCCAAAGACCCTGGAGCAGGGCTCATGCAAGGAATTCTGATTCACCAGAGGAAAGAGCAGCAGGGAAGAGAGATGGCTGCTCCAAGCACATCTCTCTTAGGGAACTTTACAAGCAGAATGGAATCACTGTGTGTAGCCTTGGCAGAGAGTGGGACATGGGGTGGGGTAGGGGGAAGGGTAGTAAACCAGATTCATTCTCTTTACTTAAGGAGCATGAATCTCAGAGAAAATAAAACTTTGGAATCCTTGGACTTTGTATGAATTCTTGAATACTACACCACCACTCTTTCCTCACCCCAACGTTTGAAAGCCTCTTCCTTCCTACCCTTCCCAGCCCACAGTTAGTGATCTTTCCCTATCTGTAGAACATTTATGCCTATCACTTTAGGACACTATATGCAAGCTTTCAGTTTCATATTACTTGTAACTTTTCTTCTATTAAACCTTGATTTCTCTCTTTGCTATACAGTGCTTAAACTTTTCTGGCTGCTTGGCGGAATTATAATGAACCAAACTGGTTACTGCATTGAGTCCTCCACACGATCCAGGACACAGTGCTATGAACAGTAGGTTTACTATAAACAGTAGGTTAACTAGATGCAGGATGTACCTCAGGGCCCCTCTGGGCGAATACACCCCTCCATCACAGTCCTTGGAGTTTGGTTTCACTTGATATATCCTAGGACCATTCTGGTATAATGAATGGCACAGCAATAGATGAAGTTTGGGCTGATTTTAAATCTCAGCACCCTTGTTTTCTATCTGTGGTACCTTAAGATTAGCCATTTAACTTCTCTAATTCTCAGCTGCCCCCTCAATGAAATGGGGATAATATTATCTATACTTCCTAGGTTTTGGTGATGATTAAATCATATGATAAATAGGATATTTTCAAGAGCACTAAAACGTACTAGGTCTTCAATATTGGCCTCTTTCTTTTCCACAGTATAGAAGGGTCATCTATACAGAAGACTTGGTACACATAATTAAGTTTATCCATCTTATTTCCCTCCATTTCCTCACAGAACTCCAAGTTCTGAATCACTAATGTCTGTTCTAGCTTGAAGAACAATGATCTTTATATGGTATTCAAAATTAGATTTTGTAAGAATAATGAATTATAGATCCCCAAGGGCAGAGATCATGCCATTAATTCAATAAACACTGATCGCTCAATTTTGATGTGCTATGTGCTACGAGGTAGGGATGCAGGAGGAAACAAGCCAACACTGTCTTACTCTAGCACCTAGCACAGCATCTGGCACACAGTAGGTGATCAATACATATTTGTTGAATTGAACACAGAGATGTTTAGAAAGCATTAAACAGTAAGGCTCTGGGACGCGGGTGTGGCTCAATGGATAGAGCCCCCGTTTAACATGCGGGAGGCCCCGGATTCGCTTCCTGGGGCCTCCTTGTGAGAGCAGGTCGGCCCGCGCGGCACGGTGGGCTGATGCAGCAGGACCTCACAGCAAGGGGGAGATAAGCAGACACGGAAGAAACACAGAGCGAATGGACACAGTAAAACACAAGCAGCAAGGGGGGATAAATAAATAAATAAAAATAAATCTTTGAAAAAAAACAAAACAAAAAAAAAAACAGTAAGGCTCTAGACTTCCAGGAACTCTCCTCGGGGCCATCTAAATCAGGGGTTATTAACAAGGGGTCTATGAGCTTGAATTGAAATTCAAAAAAACATTATTCTTGTGGGGACGTGTCGGTGCGGGTCTGATATATTTATTAAATAATACACAGTATAGTGTGGGCTTAGTAAGGGGTCTGTGGTTTTCAAAGGGGCAAAGGGGTCTGTGGAACAAAAAAGGATAAGAACCCTTATCTAGTTACTCCTATAACTCAGGGGAAGCAGGAGGGTTGGTTTAGGATGGTAGAGGGAGGACTGGAACATCCCCTCTTACTACCACAGAACCATCTCCTGCAGTCAAAGTGCCCTGATGTGTTTTGGTAATTCTCTTTGTACTCTCAGATACAAGCAGGCACAACTATACAAAGCAGGCAGTGAGGTACAATTGCTTATATAGAGATCCTAAGAGACCTGTTAATATTCTACACTATTGCCAGGGGCTGGAGTTTGGGAACTCAAAAAAACAAACAAAAATACCCAACAACATGGCAACATACAAAAAGCCTCACCAACTTTCCAGAATTGCATTGTTACCTAAAAGCACTTTGGTACTATTATGTAAATGATATGTGCATGATTTCCATAAAAACCAGTCACAAATGTCAATTAGTGCTAATTAATATGCAGTAAAATTCTCATCTGAAAACTATTAAGGGCCAAGAATGAATTCCTCTTGGCTGCCCTCCTTTAATGAGAGCTGCTGTGAAATACTCTGTGATATTTCTCATTAGTGAAACAGTAAGGCATCATGACAAATCAAGCTTCAGGCATTCATTCATCTACCTTGCAAGCAGAGCCATGGTGATACTGAGCACTCTATTAAAGGACATTTGTGAGGGTGCCACACAACTGGAAGAGGGTAAATAAGACCTCCTTCCTAATGTTCAGTCTGTACAGGAGACTGAATGGTCTGCCATTCAGAGGCTGAGAACCAAGGCCCTTGGAATTACTGGAGCTCATCCCTGAAAAGCCTCCTGGTCAGAATTTTTATGTGTTAATTTACTTGCTATGTCTGTAAATTCCAGTCTCTGCTGGACACTGGATTTCTCTAAATCGTTATTCAATGTTGCTATGCAACCCAAAATATTTGTGTGAGGGCCATTTGGGTCTTTTGAGGATCGAGAGATGGAAAACATAAGCTATCAACATTAGACTGTTCATTCTGCAGCCCGTTCCTTAATAAACTCTTCTAAACTTGGCCTAGAAGCAAGTTGTGGAGAATAGGCTTTTCTAAGAATTATCTAACCCAGGATTATTAAACTTTAGCACATATCAGGATGAAGCGGTTGGGCACCCAACTGGAAGAGGGTAAATAAGACCTCCTTCCTGATGAGAGCCACTGTGAAATACCACATGGGAGATCCCAGGTTCAGTTTCTGATGCTTCCTAAAGAAGACAAACAAGACAGCAAGCTGACACAATGGACTGGCATGGCGAGCTGACACAACAAGATGATGCAACAAGATGATGCAATGAAGAGACACAACAAGGAAAACACAATGAGAGACACAACAAGCAGGGAGCGGAGGTGGCTCAAGAGATAAGGTGCCTCTCTCCCACATGGGAGGTCCCAGGTTGGTTCCCGGTTCCTCCTAGAAAAAGAAGATGAGCACACAACAAACAGACAAACAAATGGGGGAGGTGGTAGAAATAAATAAAAATAAATCTTTAAAAACAAAACAAAACACTGACCGTTGGTCCCACCTACAGAGTTTCCAATTCAGTAGATTTGGAGTAGGGCCTGAGAATTTGGATTTCTAAAAAGTTCCCAGGTGCTGCTGCTGTTGCTTCTGCAGATCTGGGGGTCATACTATGAGAACCCCAATCTAACTTAAAGAAATACAAGGCTTTCAGGAGAGTCTGAACCACATAAACCCTTGAAATAACCTTAACTTATTACCCCAGGCTACTATGATGAGACTTAGGCTCACATATATAGATCAAGTCTTTTGAACTTAACTTAAAAATTAAGAATTTAGAAATCAATTTCAGAGAAGTACTATAGAGAAATTAGATAACTGAAACAACACTCAATCCTTTCAATCATCAAGTCATGGTTCTTAAACATTTTTTTAGTCATGAGATACTGATCAAAGTTATGGACTGTCTTCTGAAAAATGCATATGAAATGTGCAATATTTTATATACAATTCAAGGGAGGATCACAGACCACCAACTAACCCCCTCCAAGGTCCAATTACTCCAAGTGAAGAGCCTCATTCCAGTCCACAACTCAGCTGAAGCCAGCAAAAAAAAATTATATTCTTTATATTGTTCTCATAAATGCAAATACTGTGACTACTCACAATAAGGCATGTACACTAGATGAAAAAGGTTATGACAAACTCTGCCAGCAATTAAACCATTTTAATAAAAACAATTTTACTTCTTCCTTCCCAAACTGGATACATTTTATTTCTTTTTCTTACCTTATTTCATTGGCTGGGATCTCCAGGACATTGTTGAATAGAATGTTGGTGAGAGTGGTATTTTTGTCTTTTTCCTGATCTTAGGGGGAAACTATTTGGACTATTACTATTAAATATGATATTATATGTAGGTTTTTTTGTGGATATCCTTTATCAGGCTATCCCTAGTTTGTTGAGATGTTTTTTTGTCAGAAATAAATGTAACACTTTGTCAAATGCTTTTTTTTTTATTCTATTGAGATAATCATGTGGTTTTTCTTTTTTTAGTTTGTTAATATGGAGTATTATATTGATTGATTTTTCAATGTCAAACCAACCTTGAATTCCCACAGTAATCCCCACTTGGCCATGGAATATGACTTTTTATATAATGCTTGATCTGATTTACTAAAATTTTGCTTATGAGTTTTGCATCTATGTTCATGAGAGATATTGCTCTGCAGTTTTCTTTTCTTGAATTGTATTTGTCTGGTATATATGTATATATGTTGATTTTGTAGAATGAGTTAGGAAGTATTCCCTCTCCTTCACTTTCCTGGGAGAGACTGTGTATAAATGGCATTATTTCTTCCATCTGTGCCTGGAGTTTTCTTTGTGGGAAGATTTATAACTACAACTCAATTTCTTTAGTAAAGCTGGGATTTCAAGTTCTCTAATACTTCATGAATGTGATTTGGTAGTTTACGTCATCAAGAAATTTGTTGATTTCATTGAATTTGATGAAATTATTGGGATAATGTTGTTCATAATGTTGTCATCTTCAATATCTGCAGAATTTTTAGTGATGTCACCTCTGTCATTCCTTATATTGGCAAATTGTGGCAGTTCTCTGTTTTCTGATCAGTCTGGCTGATCAGGCTGGAGGCTTTACTATTGTTTTATATAGCCAATATTACTTTATATTGCCCTACATAGTTATCTTTTTCAATGTCCTTTATTCTCTTTTGCATGGTCAAAATTCTTATTGGGATCATTTTTATTCAACCTGAAGAATTCCTTTTAGTATTTCATTTAGTGTGAGTCTGTTAGTGATGATTTAGCTCAGGTTTTATTTGTTGGGAAAATTCTTAATTTTGACACCATTTTTCCAGAATATTTTCCCTGGTTATAGAATTCTATACATTCTATCTATAGGGATGACAGGAGTTATTAGTAGTAGTAGTCGTAGTAGTAGTACTTTAGAAATGCCATTTTATTTTCTTCTAGCTTTCATTATTTTTCTTGAGAAGTCAACTGTCAGCCTTATTGCTGTTCTATGAAGAAAATGTGTCTTTTTTCCCTCTGGCTTCTTTTAAGGTCTTTTCTTTTGTTTTCAGCAAACTTTCCAAGATGTGCCTAGGTGTTGTCCTGTTTGTATTTGTCCTGTTTGGGGTTTGCAGTGTTCTTGGATCTGTAGCTTGGTATTGTTCCATAGTTTTGGAAAATTCCTGGCCATTATCTTGGATTCTACTCCATTTTCTCTCTTCTTGATCCAGCTCAGAGACTTCAATTACATGTGTTGGACCTTGTCACTGTGCCTCATGTGTCTCTTTTCTGTATTTTTCATCCTTTCTTTTCTCCATGCTTCATTTTGTTATTTTCTATTGAACTCTTTTCCAACTAGCCTTCTCTTCAGTTATGTTTAATCTACCATTAGTCTTAAATATTAATCTCAAGTCTCAATTTCAGTTATTGTAGTCTCCAATAGATTCATTTTTAAAATAGATTTCAGTTATCTGGTGATACTATTAATCTTGGCATGTTTTTATTAAACCTATTAACAACAGTTATTTTAAAGTCCATATCTGAGGTTCTGTTTCTATTGTCTTTTTTCTCTTGGTCCTGTATCTTGGTATGCCAATTTTTGTTTCGTTTTGTTTAATTGAATATCAAAAACGGTGTATTACAAATATAGAGATTCTGCATCATCCAGATATCTCTATATATATTTTAAACCTATTTTTCTCTTCTCCAAAGATGTTCTTTAGCTTCTGCTAGGATATTAGAATAGAAACAGATCACATTAATCCAATCAGTGACTGAGTGATTGGGGACAGGGTTTCAATTTTTTATAAGACCAGGTCTATTTCTCCTTTCCCCTAACTCCTTATACATAGTTCTTCAGAGGTCCCAATTGAAAGGCTGGGGCATTTTTCAGTCCCTTTCATCTTGTTGAGCCCTATACTTCAATATTTATCTTCCTAGCACAGTAAGACTGCAAGTACCCTGCTTGGCTTCTCAGCTTTTTAGCACCTGCTTTTTATTTAGATTTTTTGCCTTTGTGGTTTGTGCTACTTATAATTCAATGAATGATTTGGAAGGAAAATTGGCTCAGACTATTGATTGACTTCTCTGTGCTGTTTTCCTTTCCACGATCATGCCCTCTCAGGTCCTGGCTACTTTTGTATCCTTGATGTCCAATGTTTGTTTTTCTTCCCAGCCTTGTCAGACTGCAGAACGCTATGCTCAGCCTCTCTGACTCTCAGCAGCTGCTTCTTGCTTGGGTGATCAGCCTCTCTTCTCATGCTACTTTATAGATGGAAAATGTCTCAAGCAGCCAAAAAGCAGCCTAGAATGTGGGGCACTCAATGAGTTTCTCTTCCTTCTGAGGTCTTAGCTCCTCAAGTCTTGGCTGCCTTGGTAATTCTTTTATATCTCCAGGGAGAATTTTTATATCCATCTTCTCTAGTTGTCCCCTATGGAAGCAATGGTCTACTAAGGTATAGTCCATTATAGCCAGTAGTAGATTCTTAAACTCTTGTAACATGTTTAACCTTAATTTTTTTTTTTACTTACAAGACCAAACTTTTAAAGATAATCTTTACTCTAAAGACAAAAATGACAGTGCAAACTGTGTAACATAAAATAAAATAAGATATACCTATCCTTAACTATTACCTATGAGACTAGTATATAATATAGAATCCTTAAATTATAAATGAGCTATTACAGGGACTGGCTTTGCTATCATTATTACTGGTCAGAGCATATTTGAAAATTAAGTTATGTAAAAGGATGTATTAATACAAAAAGTAATGCTTATTCATGCTTATACATGTGTAACCTAAAGTTAAAATTTCTCCTCAGAAATTAATTGTAATAACTTTTGAATTTTCTTTTTTTCTTTAGTTTTCAATATAAGACACAAAAAATCAGTTTCAAATTAATGAGTAAAAATTGCAGCGTGAGTTACAGAAGTCAGCAGCAAAATATCTGTAAACAGGACTTCATAATTTCTTTCCTTCTGCTTAGCTAATATTTGCATTCTTAATACAGACACACAATTGGGGTTTCTAATATGGATTAGAGATCACTGATTTCCATAAAGTGTCTGCTAGCTCACAGATGCACAGGTCACATAACAGTCCTTTTTTTTTTTTTTTTT
>JAQZBX010101503.1:0-11256 GCA_029593785.1 Cabassous unicinctus
TTTTTTTTTTTTTTTAAAGAACATTTTTTTTTAAAGATTTTTTTATTCCCCTATTTATCACCCCCTTGCTGCTTGTGTTTGCTGTGTCCATTTGCTGTGTGTTTTTTCTGTGTCTGCTTATCTCCCCCTTGCTGTGAGGTCTTGCTGCATCAGCCCACCGCACCGCGCGGGCCGGCCTGCCCTCACAAGGAGGTCCCGGGAAGCGAACCCGGGGCCTCCCACATGGTAAACGGGAGCTCTATCGATTGAGCCACACCCGCTTCCCCCATAATTTTGAATCATCCTAAAATTTAATTTAAAGACATGCCTATGTTGAGTGTCATAAAACTATCTGCCGCTACATTCTGAGAAGGGGTCCGTGGTTTTCACCTGACTTGGCAAAGGGGTTCGTGGAACAAAAAAGGTTAAGAGCCCCTAGCTATTAACTCCATGAGTTTGCTCATTACATTTAGTTCATAACAGCGAAATCATACAATATTTGTCCTTTTGTGCCTGGCTTGCTTCACTCAACATAATGTCCTCCAGGTTCATCCATGTTGTCATATGCTTCACAACTTCATTTCTTCTTACAGCTGAATAATATTCCATCATGTGTATATACCACAGTTTGTTTATCCATTTGTCAGTTGATGGACCTATTTCCATCTTTCAGAAATTGTGAATAATGTCACTATGAACATCGGTGTGCAGATGTCTGTTCGTGTCACTGCCTCAGGTCTTCTGGGTATATACCCAGTAGTGGTATTGCAGGATCACGTGGTAAATCTATATCTAACTTCCTTCCACAGTGGCTGTGCCATTCTGCATTCCCACTAGCAGTGAGTAAGCGTTCCTATCTCTCCACATCCTCACCAACACTTGTAGTTTTATGTTTTGTTAATAGTGGCCATTCTAGTAGGTGTGAAATGATATCTCATTGTAGCTTTGATTTGCATTTCCCTAATAGCCAGTGATGCTGAGCCTTTTTTCTTTCTTTCTTTTTTTTTTTTTTTTTTTGAGGTACTGAGGCCGGGAATTGAACCTGGGACCTCCTGTGTGGGAAGCTGGCGCTCAACCACTGAGCCACATTGGTTCCCCTAAGTTGATTTTTTTTGTTTGTTTGCTTGTTGTTTATTTTTTGTTGTTTTTAGGAGGCACCAGGACAGAACCCAGGACCTTCCTATGTGGGAAGTAGGCGCTCAACCGCCTGACCCACATCCGCTTCCCTTTCATGTTTTTTTTTTTTTTTTTTTTTTTTTTTTTTTCTTTGCCATTTGTATTTCTTTAGAAAAATGTCTATTCAGGTCTTTTGCCCATTTTTTTAATGGGGTCATTTGTCTTTTTATTGTTGAGTTGTAGGATCTCTTTATATATCATGTATATTAGACCCTTGTCAGATGTGTCATTTCCAAATATTTTCTCCCGTTGAGTAGGCTGCCTTTTTACCCTCTTCACAAAGTCTTTTTGCAGAAGTATTTAATTTTGAGGAGGTCCCATTTATCTATGTATTTTTTTCTTTTCTTGCTCATGCTTTGGGTGTAAGGTTTAAGAGACCCCACCCACTACAAGGTCTTGTAGATGTTTCCCTATGCTCTTTCCTAGGAGCTTTTATGATCCTGGCTTTTATGTTTAGGTCTTTGATCCATTTTGAGTGGATTCTTATATAGGGAGTGAGATAGGGGTCCTCTTTCATTCTTTTTTTTTTCTCTTTCATTCTTTTGGTTATGGATATCCAGTTCTCCCAGCACCATTTATTGAAGAGACTGTTCTGTCCCAGGAAAGTGGACTTGGTAGGCCTATTTAAAATCAGTTGACCATAGAGGTGAGGGTCTATTTCTGAACTCTCAATTTGATTCCTTTGGTCAGTGTGTCTATCTTTATGCCAATACCATGCTGTTTTTACCACTTCAAGGTCAGGAAGTGTGAGTCTTCTGGTTTTGCTCTTCTTTTTTAGGATGGATTTGGCTATTTGGGACCCCTTTCTCTTCCAAATAAATTTGGTAATTTACTTTTCTATTTCTGTAAAGTAGGCTGTTAGAATTTTGATTGCTATTGCATTGAATCTATAAATCAACTTGGGTAGAATTGACATCGTCACGATGTTTAGTCTTCCAGTCCATAAACACGGAATGCCCTTCCATTTAGGTTTAGGTTTTCTTTGATTTCTTTTAGCAATGTTTTGTAGTTTTCTGAATCTAGATCCTTTACATTCCTGGTTAAATTAATTTCTAGATATTTGAATCTTTTTGTTGCTATTGTAAATGGAATTTTTTCCTTGATTTCCTCCTCAACTTTCTCATTACTAATGTATAGAAATGCTACTAGAGAGCGAATGTAGCTCAGTGGCTGAGCACCTGCCTCCTACATACAAGGTCCCAGGTTCAGTCCCTGGTTCCTCCTTAAAAAAACACAAAACACACTACTGATTTTTGCATGTTGATCTTGTATCTTGCCACTTCGCTGAACTCATTTATTAGCTCTAATAGCTTTGTTGTTGATATTTCAGGATTTTCTAAATATAGGATCATGTCATTTGTGAATAGTGAGAGTTTCACTTCATCTTTTCCAATTTGGATGTATTTTGCTTCTTGCCTAATTGCTCTAGCTAGAACTTCTAGCACAATGTTGAATAACAGTGGTGACAGTGGGCATCCTTGTCTTGGTCCTGATGTTAGAGGGAAAGCTTTCACCCTCTCCCTATTGAGTACGATGTTGGCTGTCGGTTTTTCATATATGCCCTTTATTATGTGAAAGAACTTTCCTTCTATACCTATCTTTTGAAGTGTTTTTTCAAGAAAGGATGCTGGATTTTGTCAGATGTCTTTTCTGAATTAATTGAGATGATCATTTGGATTTTTCCCCCTTTGATTTTTTAATGTATATTACATTAATTGATTTTTTTTTGTTGAACCACCCTTGCATACCAGGAGTAAAACCCACTTGATCATGATGTATATTGTTTTTATATGCTGTTGGATTCGATTTGCAAGTATTTTGTTGAGAATTTTTGCATCTTTGTTCATTAGAGAGATTGGTCTGTAATTTTCTTTTCTTGTAGTATCTTTATCTGGCTTTAGTATTAGGGTGATGTTGGCTTCATAAAATGTGTTGAATAATTTTCCTTCCTTTTCAATTTTTTGGAAGAGTTTAAACAGGATTGATATTAGTTCTTCTGAAAATGCTTGCTAGAAGTCACCTGTGAAGCCATCTGGTCCTGGACTTTTCTTTGTTGGAAGACTTTTGATGACTTACTCAGTCTCTTTACTTGTGATTGGTTTGTTGAGCTCCTTTATGTCTTGTAGAGTCAATGCAGGTTGTTTGTACATTTCTAGGAATTTTTCCATTTCATCTTGTGTGATGGTTAGGCTAATGTGTCAACTCAGCCAGGTAATTGTGTCCAGGTGTTAGGTCCAGCAAGCACTGGGCTAATTGTAATACAAGGGCATTTATGGACTTTGATCACCAGTGAGTTTCCTGCATGGATGGCTGATTACATCTGCATCAATCAGGGAGATTGCATCAGCAATGGGTGACACTTCTATCCAATCAGTTGAATGCCTTAAAAGGGGAGGTGATTTCAACATTCAGAGAGAATTTCCCAGCTCGTCTTTGGACAGCCAACTTCTCCCAGAAACTCCTCAAGGACCTTTCATTGGACTTTCATTGGAGCCCCTGGTTTGTAGCCTGCCTGCGGAACCTGGACTTATGCATCCCCACGGTCGCATGAGAGACTTATAAAATCTCATGTTATTGACAAGATATCTCCTGTTGATTCTGTTTCCCGAGAGAACCCTGACTAATACAGCTTGGTACCAGGAGTGGGGTAGTTCTTGAGGAACAGAGTCTTAAACATGGGATGTCTGAGGTGGTTCTGGGAGTTTTGTAATTGGCTCTCTACTCTAATTGGACTCAAGGGTACTAATGACTCCCTTTCCAACAATGAAGAGATTGCTAACAGTCCATGGCGTGAGCTGGCAATAGAGATACGCAAAATAGCATCACTGGATTCCCCTACTTCCATGCTTATAAGAAGCAAGGATCTGGGTGAGAGTGTTTTCAACAGCTTAACAGAATTTTGTGGAGTCAAAAAGTATAATGATGTTGGCTGGCTCCTCTTAGATACTCTGGATACAATTGCAAAAGAAAGAGATGAGCTAAAGTCTTCAAATTTGAAACTTAATTTGAAACTCAAATTTGAAACAAATTTGAAACTTAAATGCCGCATGAATGGTATGAAAGTTTCTACGTGTGCCTTGAAAGAAAATCTTGTCTCCTGTAGCCACAGACTTGAGATATCTGAGAATCAAACCCAGACTCTCATTGTACGAGTAGCAGAATTACAGAGGAAACTAAAATCTCAACCTCGCAGGGTTTCTGCAATTAAAGTGAAGGCATTGATTTGGAAAGGAGTGGAACCCTGAGTATTGGGATGGAGACATATGGGATGATGATAATATTGGTGGGGATATTGCAACCCTAAATTCTGCAGAGACCTTACCAGATAAACCTGCAATGGCCTGCCCTGTGGAGACCACACCTTGTCAACCTTGTATCATCCAGCATCCGGATCTCCTTCCAGCCCTGAGGTGGGTACCAGTCAAACTGAAGTCTGTACTGCCCAGCCTCCAGCCTACCCCAGAGAGTCTGGACCTCCTCCCAGTCCTGAGGCAGGTACCAGCCAAACTCCAGCATGTACTACCCAACTTCCAGTCTGCCCTGAGGAATCTGCCCTCCAACCCCTGCCTGAAGAGATTAATCCTGTCTCACCAGAAGAAAATGCAAAGGAATGCCCGGAGGTCTGTAGCCTGCAAGACATCTCTAATCCTTCTCCTTACCCACCCCCACCACCCCTCTTGTCTTCGAGACCTATTACTAGACTAAAATCACAACAAGCCCCCAAAGGTGAAATACAAAGTGTGACCCATGAGGAAGTACGCTATACTCTGAAAGAACTGCATGAGTTTTCCAGCTTACATAGACAGAAATCAGGGGAATATGTGTAGGAATGGATACTAAGGGTATGGGATACTGGTGGAAGGAATATAAAGTTGGATCAGGCTGAATTTATTGACATGGGCCCACTAAGCAGAAATTCTGGATTCAACCCTGTAGCTCGAGGGGTTAGAAAGGGCTCTGTTTGTTTGGGTGGCTGACTGAAACATGGACCAAATGATGGCTAGCATGTCTGATGTTGAGATGCCTCATTTGCTCTGGTATTCAGTAGAGGAGGGGATTCAAAGGCTTAGAGAGATTGGAATTCTAGAATGGATTTACCATTTGAGACCTGCCCACCCACCCCAGGAATGTCCAGAGGACACACCTTTAACCAGGACTGTGAGGAATATATTTGTAAGACTAACTCCATCTTCTCTGAAGAGCTCTGTGGTTGCTCTTCTCTGCAGTCCAGATATTACTGTAGGGAGGGCAGTAATGGAATTGGAATCCTTGAGCATGGGCATGATGGGATCTCGGTCTGGTAAAAGTCAAGTATCTGCAGTTAATCACCAAAGACAAGGTGGGCATGGCTACTGCAATGAAAGATTCAAAGCAGCACACAGAATAGTCTGAGTCACATGGAGTTATGGCATTGGCTAATAGATTAGAAGTGAAATACATGGGCAGTCTACTAAATTTCTTCTGGATCTGTATAAGCAGAAGAGTTCTAGGTCGAGTGAACAAAACCCTAATTCAAATTACGGACACAGAGAATCATGGCCCCTTAATCAATTCCTAGACTTGAGACCGTTTACAGACCCTGAGCCCCTTGAATGAGGAGAAGGCCAGGTTCCCTTGGGAAAGGATTCTGTTAAACTGCCAAAAATTTATACTGTTAATCTTCCTCCCACCTTTCCCCAGGGAGACCTACGGCCTTTTGCCAGAGTAACTATGCATTGGGGAAAAGGAAATGAGCAGACATTTTGGGGATTATTAGACACTGGCTCAGAAGTGACATTAATTCCAGGAGACCCAAAACATCACTGTGGTCCACCAGTCAGAGTAGGGGCTTATGGAGGTCAGGTGATTGATGGAGTTTTAGCTCAGGTCTGTCTCACAGTGGGTCCACTGGGTCCCCAGACCCATTCTATGGTTATTTCCCCAGTTCCAGAATGCATAATTGGAATAGACATACTCAGTAACTGGCAGAATCCCCACATTGGATTCCTGACTCATGGAGTGAGGGCTATTATGGTTGGAAAGGCCAAGTGGAAGCCTCTAGAACTGCCCCTGCCTAGCAAAATAGTAAATCAAAGGCAATACCGGATTCCTGGAGGGATTGCAGAGATTAGTATCACTATCAAGGATTTGAAGGATGCAGGGGTAGTGATTCCCACCACATCCCCATTCAACTCTCCTATTTGGCCTGTGCAGAAAACAGATGGATCTTGGAGGATGACAGTAGATTATCGTAAACTTAACCAGGTGGTGACTCCAATTGCAGCTGCTGTCCCAGATGTGGTGTCATTGCTTGAGCAAATCAACACTTCCCCTGGTACCCGGTATGCAGCTGTTGATCTGGCAAATGCTTTTTTCTCAATTGCCATTAGTAAGGACCACCAGAAACAGTTTGCTTTCAGCTGGCAAGGCCAGCAGTATACCTTCACTGTCCTGCCTCAGGGGTATATCAACTCTCCAGCCCTATGTCGTAATATTGTCCGCAGGGACCTTGATCATCTCTCCCTCCCACGAGACATCACACTGGTCCATTATATTGATGATATCATGTTGATAGGACCTACTGAGCAAGAAGTAGCAAAGATTCTAGATTTATTGGTAGGGCATTCGCGTGAGAGAGGATGGGAGATAAATCCAACAAAAATACAGGGTCCTTTCACCTCAGTGGAATTTCTAGGTGTCCAATGGTGTGGGGCCTATTGAGATATCCCTTCTAAAGTAAAGGATAAGTTGTTGCACCTGGCCCCTCCTATGACCAAAAAAGAGGCACAACGCTTAGTTGGCCTCTTTGGATTTTGGAGACAACACATTCCTCATTTGTCTATGCTACTACGGCCCATTTACCGAGTGACCAGAAAAGCTGCTAGTTTTGATTGGGGACTGGAACAAGAGGAAGTCCTGCGACAGGTCCAGGCTGCTGTGCAAGCTTCACTACCACTTGGACCATATGATCCAGCAGATCCAATGGTGCTGGAAGTTTCAGTGGTAAATAGAGATGCTGTCTGGAGCCTTTGGCAGGTCCCTATAGGGGAATCACAACGCAGACCCTTAGGATTTTGGAGCAAAAGCCTTAGGATTTTGGAGCAAAATCTGCAGATAACTACTCCCCTTTTGAGAAGCAGTTTTTGGCTTGCTACTGGGCCTTAGTAGAGACTGAACGCTTGACCATGGGCCATCAAGTTACCATGAGACCTGAGTTGCCTATCATGAGCTGGGTATTGTCTGACCCATCAAACCATAAAGTTGGGCATGCACAGCAGCACTCCATAATAAAGTGGAAGTGGTATATACGAGATAGAGCTCGAGTAGGTCCTGAAAGCACAAGTAAGTTACATGAGGAAGTAGCCCAAATACCCATGGTCACCACCCCTGTCATGTTACCTTCTTTTTCCCAGCCCACAGCTTTGGCCTTTTGGGGAGTCCCTTACAATCAGTTGACTGACGATGAGAAAACTCGAGCCTGGTTTACAGATGGTTCTGTATGATATGCAGGTACCACCCGAAACTGGACAGCTGCAGCACTGCAGCCCTTTTTTGGGACATCCTTGAAGGATAGCGGTGAGGGCAAATCCTCCCAGTGGGCAGAACTTCAAACAGTGCACCTAGTTGTTCATTTTGCTTGGAAGAAGAAATGGCCAGAGGTGCATTTGTACACTGATTCATGGGCTGTTGCCAGTGGTTTGGCTGGATGGTCAGGGACTTGGAAGGAACATGATTAGAAAATTGGTGACAAGGAGGTCTGGGGAAGAGCTATGTGGATAGATTTTTCTGAGTGGGCAAAAAACATGAACATATTTGTGTCCCACGTGAATGCTCACCAGAGGGTGACTTCAGCAGAGGAAGAATTTAATAATCAAGTGGATAAGATGACCCACTCTGTGGCTAATGCTCAGCCTCTTTCCCCAGCCACTCCTGTCATTGCCCAATGGGCTTGTGAACAAAGTGGCCATGGAGGAGGGATGGAGGTTATTCATGGGCTCAGCAACATGGACTTCCCCTCACCAAGGCTGACTTGGCTACAGCCACTGCTGAATGCCCAATCTGCCAGCAGCAGAGACCCACACTCAGCCCCCGATATGGCACCATTCCTCGAGGTGATCAGCCTGCTACCTGGTGGCAGGTGGACTACATTGGGCCACTTCCACCATGGAAGGGGCAGTGATTTGTTTTAACTGGAATAGACACATACTCTGGCTATGGGTTTGCATTTCCAGCACGCAGTGCTTCTTCCAAAACTACCATCCGTGGACTTGTCGAATGTCTTATAAATACCGCCATGGCATTCCACACAGCATTGCTTCTGATCAAGGAACCCATTTCACAGCAAATGATGTGTGGGAATGGGCATATACCCATGGAATTCACTGGTCTTACCATGTTCCCCATCACCCTGAAGCAGCTGGATTAATAGAATGGTGGAATGGCCTTTTGAAGACTTAATTACGGCGCCAACTAGGTAGCAATATCTTGCAGGGCTGGGGCAATGTTCTCTAGGAGGCAGTGTATGCTCTAAATCAGCTTCCTCTCTATGGTACTGTTTCTCCCATAACCAGGATTCATGGGTCCAGGAATCAAGGGGTGGAAATGGAGTGGCACCACTCACTATTACCCCTAGTGATCCACTAGGAAAATTTTTGCTTCCTGTCCCTGCAACCTTAAGCTCTGCTGGTCTACAGGTTTTAGTCCCAAAAGGAGTGCTGCCACCAGGGAAAATAACAGTGATTCCATTGAACTGGAAGTTAAGACTGCCACCTGGCCACTTTGGGCTCCTCTTACCTGGGAGTCAACAGGCAAAGAAAGGAATTACTGTACTGGCTCGGGTGATTGATCCTATCAAGGGGAAATAGGACTACATCTACATAATGGGGGTAAAGAAGAATTTGCCTGGAATGCAGGAGATCCTCTAGGGCGTCTCCTAGAACTGCCATGCCCTGTGATTAAAGTCAATGGAAAATTGCAACAAACCAATTCAAGCAGGACTACAAATGGCCCAGAACCTTCGGGAATGAAAGTTTGGGTCACCCCACCAGGCAAAGAACCACGGCCAGCTGAACTGCTTGCTGAAAGTAACAGGAACATGGAATGGGTAGTGGAAGAAGGTAGTGATAAATATGAACTTCGACCACGTGACCAGTTACAGAAATGAGGACTGTAATAGTCATGACCCCTTCTTCCTTTTTTCGTTATGAGTATGATTGTATATGTACACAAAACGAATTTCTTCATTTTCTTCCCCAACCTTTTCCCCTATCATATGAAAAGTTGTATTAATTTCATGTCATAATATTTAAGGATGTCAAGTTTAAGAGTGAATATTACTCAAGGACTTGCACCTATTCTCTGGGGAATTAATGCGTTTCCGGTTGTACGCAGGGGAGTTGAACATTGTTAGGCGGAAATATATATGTATGCTTGTCTGTTATTGTTTTTACTTAGAGACTAAGTATGGTTTAGGGTAATGTGTATGACTGCCGAGTTGACAAGGGGTGGACTGTAATGGTTAGGCTAATGTGTCAACTCGGCCAGGTAATTGTGTCCAGATGTTTGGTCCAGCAAGCACTGGGCTAATTGTAATACAAGAGCATTTATGGACTTTGATCACCAGTGAGTTTACTGCGTGTATGGCTGATAACATCTGCATCAATCAGGGAGATTGCATCAGCAATGGGTGGCACTTTCATCCAATCAGTTGAATGCCTTAAAAGGGGAAGTGATTTCAACATTCAGAGAGAATTTCCCAGCTCGTCTTTGGACAGCCAACTTCTCCCAGAAAATCATCAAGGTCCTTTCATTGGGCTTTCATCGGAGCCCCTGGTTTGTAGCCTGCCTGTGGAACCTGGACTTGTGCATCCCCACAGTCACGTGAGAGACTCTTATAAAATCTCAGATTATTGACAGATATTTCCTGTTGATTCTGTTTCCCGAGAGAACCCTAATGCATCTTGGTTGTCTAATTTGTTGGCCTAAAGTTTCTCATAATATCCTCTTATGATCCTTTTTATTTCTGTGGAGTAAGTCATAATGTCCCCCCTTTCATTCCTGATTTTATTTATTTGCATCTTCTTTTTTTCTTTGTTAGTCTTGCTAAGAGTTTGTCAGTTTTATTGATTTTCTCAAAGAACCAGCTTTTGCTTTTGTTGATTTTCTCTCTCTCTTTTTATTCATTCTAATTTTCATTTATTTCTGGTCTAATATTTGTTACTTCTTACTTTCTGCTTGCTTTGGGATTTGTTTGCTTTTCTTTTTCTAGTTGTTTGGTTAGATCTTTGATTTTGCTTTTTCTTCTTTTTAAATATAGGCATTTTAGGACTGTACATTTCCCTCTCAGCAGTGCCTTTGCTGTATCCCATAAATTTTGATAAGTTGTTTTCTCGTTTTCATTCATCTCGAGATATATACTAATTTCTCCTGCAGTTTCTTTGACCCACTGATTGTTTAGGAGTGTGTTGTTTAGCCTCCATATATTTGCAAAATTTTTCCTTTCCAGCCTATTATTGATCGCCACCTTCATTCCAATATGATCAGAGAAGGTGCTTTGTATAATTTCAATCTTTTTAAATTTATTGAGCACTGTGTTGTGGCCCAACTTGTGGTTTTTCCTGGAGAAAGATCCATGAACACTTGAGAACAATGTATAATCTGCTGATTTGGGGTACAGTGTTCTGTATATGTCTGTCGGGTCCAGTTTGTTTATCATATTGTTCAAGTTCTCTATTTCCTTGTTGGTCTTCTGTCTAGTTGTTCTATCTATTGATGTGAGTGGCATGTTAAAGTCTCCAACTACTATTGTAGAGATGTCTTTTTCTCCTTTCAGTTTTGCCAGAGTTTGCCTTATATATTTCTGGTTAGGTGCATAGATATTTATGACTGTTACTCCTTTCTCGTGGATTTTCTCTTTTATTAATATATAATGGGGGAAGCGGGTGTGGCTCAATCGATAGAGCCCCCGTTTACCATGTGGGAGGCCCCGGGGTTCGCTTCCCGGGGCCTCCTTGTGAGGGCAGGCTGGCCCGCGCGGCGCGGTGGGCTGATACAGCAAGACCTCACAGCAAGGGGGAGATAAGCAGACACAGAAAAAACACACAGCAAATGGACACAGCAAAC
>JAQZBX010101504.1:0-11258 GCA_029593785.1 Cabassous unicinctus
CCTGCCTACAGCTTTCCACACCGCCGGCGCCTCTACACAGTCAACACTCAGCAAACACTGGCGGGGACGACAACGAAGACGAAACGACGGTGCAGCAAGGACGGTGACAGACAGCCCAGCCTGGCACAGCGGCCGCCGGGAGCCACCCGGGACGCCAGGCCTCCCCCAGAGAAGGCCTTTAACAGAAGCTGGCGCTGTCCTCCGCGTCCCGGGCACCAGAGGGCTCGGTGGGAGGCTCCGCCCTCACGTCAAGCCTTCCTCCAGGCTGCCATGGAGCAAGGCCTTTCCGCAACTCGACAAGGACAAGGATGGGGCGGCTAAGGAAGCTCTCCAGGCTCCTACCACTGCCAAGAGGTGGGCTGACCCGACCCTCACTGGGTGAAGGGCGCAGTTTGTGAACCCCGCCGCGGTCGCGGCTGAGCGGCACCGGCCAGCAGCGGTGATGGCTGGCCCTCGCCTTGCAGACTCCAGGGCTCGCCCTGGGCCTCAGGTTCCTCGTCGGCAAAGGGGACCGTTGGACTGGGTGGGCGCTAAGGTCCTTCCACCATCGGCCTCGACACGTCACGTGACCCTGCGTACATCACTTTCCTGTTTGCGGTGAACTGAGGTCTCGTTGCACGCTCAGGGCCCAGGTTTCATTGAGTCAAATCAAAATCCAAAAACGCTAAACGATACTCTGGGCCTGCAGATTCAGCAGAGGCGACTGTGTGCTTCACTCACTGGCTGTAGGAGGAGACGGGCTCTTAGGCTTTGCAGATGAGGAAACAGGCCTTACGGGGTCACACAAGTGGCAAGCGGCACAAGCAGGTCGGGGACCTTCGTGGTAGATGTGAGTGGGAGGAGCAAGGGTAAGCAGAACACAGAGAATAACAAAACTGCCTTAGAGTGACCTTCAGTGACGCACTGAACCTCTTTGCTTCCCATTTCTACCCCCAAGGAAATATTTCAACCACTCGCTAGGTTTGAGTACCACGGAGATATGCGTTGCAGGAAACCAAAGAAGCACCGTCTAACAATTTAGAAATTGCTACTGTGTTGGCAAAAACATAAGAAGAAAACATTAGTGGCACCCTCTTGTTTTGGTGGGAGGGTTTCGATGTCCAGTAAGTGTGCGAGGACCTCACACGCCTGACCGTGATTCTGATTTCAATCAAAAAGAGCTTCACAGGAAACCCAACACGGGTTTTCAGAGCTTTCCCTCCAGAGGACGCTGGCTGCAGAGAAGCGGGACGCGCAGCTGATGTGGGCAGGTGTGGCTGGGGGTGGAGGGAGGCTGCTAGCCCTTAGAGAACGGGAGAAGTGTTTCTGTTTTAGTAAGGAAGCGGCTGCTACGTCATGAGTCAAGTCGGCTTCGGCCCCCAAGGCTCCACAGCCCCAGAAACCCACAAAGAGCAGCCGCACTGGTGGCTTTGCCCCTCGTGGGCATCAAGGGCACGGCCACGGAGCCTTGGGAGCCACGCCGTACGCGGAGGCCGATAAAAGGGGCACACGTTTCTTTCCTTCCCGTGTTACTCGCATCTTCGTAGGCACTGCTGGAAATCCCTACAAATATCTTTCAACAGAAATAGCTGCGGCCTGGAAATCTGAGCTCATCAGACCAGGCAGCATGCGTTTCAAAAATAAGTCGTCATTCAAAAAGAATGTGTTATGTTTCCTTTAGCAAAAAAGGGAAGTGTCCTTCTCCCCCCAACCCTTGGTTAATTTTCACAGACTTGACTTTACCTTCACCCTGTAAAGCAGGAGGAAACTCCAGCCTTTGCTCTGGGAAGCTGCTGAACCTGGCTAGTGCGCCGGTACAGCGCAGCGTCCCGCAGCGGTTATTCTGTGTCTACTATGTGCCTACACTGCTAGTTATGTGCCTTTCGTGTGTTACAGGTTACCTTATGTCATTCTAGAAATAAAGTTCATCATAAATAAAAATCACTTTTAGAGTAAATGCTTTGAAAGTCAACTTCTCGATGAATATTTAACGATGCAGGAAATGCCCATAATATTTTTTTTTAAAAAGCAGTACATAAAATTCTATATATGTACAATTTAAAATGTTTAAATCTGTGCGTGACTCAAGAATAAATAAAAAATGGAACTGTCCTATAATCATTTTTAAAAATTATTTCAGTGGTTAAAAATTAACACACCAAGAATCCCCAGGTTTCTACCAAATGTTATCAATCCAATCTTACGCAAACGCTTCCAGAGACAAGAGAAAGCAGAAACACTCCCCAATTAATTCAATGCAGCAAGTATAACGGAAACCCAACCTGAAACAGGCAGTACCAGGAAACTATATTAGGTATGAGCCTCCTGAAAAAAGGTTTAGCAAGGCGAGCATAGCAGTGTATTTAAAGCAGTGATGCTGACAAAAGTCACGTAAGGATGGTTTAACATCAGAAAACATCTTACTATAGCTCCCCCAATAGAGGCAGAAAAAGATTTTGCTAAAAATCAATTCCCAGTCATAAAACTTAAAAATAATTAGCAAATTGTGACACGAACTTCCTTACTCTGATAAAGGGTGCCTTCCCGTACCATAGCAAGCATCACACTGAGTGGCTAAGTGGCGGCGCATTGTCTTAGAAGACGTGGAGCTGAGAAGGAGGGCTGCCTTCATCACTCCTGTCCAACACGGTACTAGACAGACCAGGGGACAAAGACATACACACTCACGGAGTAGCAATAAAAAAAGACCTCAGTGATGAAGGGTTGTAACATGTTCCTGGTTGATAAGGTTGAATATTTTTTAAAATATCAATTATCCTCAAATTAATCTACAAATTGTAAGCAATTCCAGTGGAAATACCAATATGATCTTTTTTAGCAGAACTTGAAAGGCTGAGCCTAAGAGCCAAGAATAACCAAGATAAGGGGGTGCATATACTACCAAATAGCAAGACGTACAGCAGAACGGCGTGGGGTTTGGTGTAGGGTAGACAAACAGACCAAAGAAACACACATGAGAACCTGGCATGACGGAAGCAGTGTAACAAAGCAGGGATGATGGGATGGACTATCCCATAAATAGGGGTGGAACAACTGGCCAGCCTCACCCAAAAAGACAAAGGCAATCTCCATATGCAAAAAGCCCTTCTGAGATAGTCAGGAAACCCAGTGAGACGCTAGAGAACTTGAGGAACCTAGAAGATATCTGGCCCCCTGGACGGCAAGTGCCCAGCGCCTGCGGTGCCAAAGCCTGGCTCTCGACCAGGGGGGCAGCTCCAGGCAGCGAGCTCTCCACCGCCAGGACAGCAGCCTCCAGCCAGAGCTGCCCAAGGCCCCAGGTAGGTCACAGCGTCCCCAGTGTGCTCCGCTATTTGCGGACATAAAAGCACACGACCAGCACTCTCACCAAAGGGAGAAAAAAGTCGTGGGCCTCAGCCGTCAACTTCAGAGGCACCCAGGATATTCCGGGCACAATGAAGCCATTTGAAAGTGGGGAGCAGCGTGCACACTGCTGGGGTATGACTAATAGGACTCGACTTCCCTTGTCTTCCACCCTCAGTGAGACCGAGGACTCAGTGAGAACCAGGGCGGATGTGAGCTCGGGTGAGCTGTGGACATCTGCCGTGACATCTCGGCGCAGGGAAATCCAGAAACGTGCACAGAGCAAGAGAAAAGGGAGCCAGGGACTCCACAGTGGGTGGTGATCAAACACAGGGGTAAGGAGGGCTCCCCCCACCACCTCCTCTGCTCCAAAAGGTGAGCTCTAACCCTTCTGGGGCAAGGAGCCTGCCCTCCAGCTTAAAGGCTGGGAGGCAGACACTTCCTCACGTGCCCCTGAACGCTCCGCTGCAGGGTCCCGCCAAGCCCCCACCGCTCACCCCCACTGACCATCACCCCTAAACAGCCCGCCTCCCAGCCACGCCCCCAGAGGCAGCCCACCCGCCATCTCCCCCGCCTCTCTTCTCTCCCCATCGACCCTTCCTGCTTAACATTTCACTTACTTTATATCCCTCCCAATATTTTTAAATATTTACTGAAACCCTACTATGCGCAAGCCATGGTAGCAGGCACTGTAAGGAACTCACAGAAAGAAAAGAAAACAGTTTGCACCTTGTTCTCCGTCAGTGTCCACAGGTGACAGACTGCGCTCCTGAGTTAGCGTTCTGCCCAGACAAGCTGCTCAGGCACCTTCTGGTATCATAGACTCTAAAGCGCTCCTCGCACAGCTCTGCACAGTGGATTCCTTCATCCTCTAACCATAGAAAAGGGCCCCGAATTTGGTTTTGGGATATTTTGATGGCATGGGCATCAACCACTCAAAAAGGATTCTTGGATGACCAGGTATATGCATGTGTCTGTGTGTCTGTCTCCCTCAGAGTGATGAGTAGGGGTCAGGACCCCCTGCTGCAACAGAGGTTAACCCTTCAGTCGCTGATTTGTGGGGAGACCCCGGAGATC
Source organism: Cabassous unicinctus (assembly GCA_029593785.1). Classification (NCBI taxonomy): domain Eukaryota; kingdom Metazoa; phylum Chordata; class Mammalia; order Cingulata; family Chlamyphoridae; genus Cabassous; species Cabassous unicinctus. The sequence continues at coordinate 4,399 of JAQZBX010101504.1, forward strand.
CTAGAGCTGGGGCCTGGGAGTTGGGAGCCTGGGGCTGTTTACCAACCAGTGTGACGGAGTTCCAGGACTTTAACCCCTGGGTGGCCGCACGCATGGAGCAGCTGTTTGAAGTTGAGGGCCATGCCGACACCACCATCCCCCATCCTGGATGGAGCCTGCAGCGCACAGCTGTGAGGCAGGTGGCAGCTAACGTTTACAAGTGGGGCTTCGCGGGAGGGGTCTTTCAAGAGGGACACTGGAAGAGGCCAAATTTCCACGGCTGCAACTTTAATCCTACTGTCGACCTTAAACCCACCCGAGATTGGTCCAGAAGACCACGCGGCATTATTCTGCAAACCCCTCAGGTGCCAGCATCACCCCGTCAGGTCAGGATTCCCAAACCCCCATGCTGGGACGCGGCCAAGGGCACAGCGGCACCGTGCACTGTGACCACACTCCCATGTATCAGGAGGGCTTTGGGTACCTGGGGTCTCAGGGTACAAACCAGGAGAGATTAGGCTGTTAAGGAACAAAGCTCGGATAACTCAGGCAGACCAAAGGAAGCCACGGGCAGCTCTGGCGCCTGCAGGTTTCCACTCAGACCATCCAGACTTCTTTAAAGTGAATTTTCATCCCTAGTCTTCATCAACCCACTTCTCCTTCCTTCCAATCATTTTGAGGTTCACATGCTCCCTGCGTGGGATTCTACATCGTAAAGACATAAAAACAATGAATCTCAGAACTGGAGCACCTGAGAACTCTTGGAGCTAAGAATATAATTCTCTTTTCACCTGGTTTCATCCTTCTGCCTTGTGAGGTGGAAGAGACCGTCGTCGTGAGCCCATCACAGAGCCAAGCAGTCAAGGGCGTGGGGAGGGCAGAAGGAATCACTAAAAGCAAAAAGAAGTACCCCAAAGCGACTCACGGTGTGCGTGTGTGTGCATGCCCGCGCTCTCACATTTGCAGACAGGTGGAAATCGGATTATGATGACTCTCCAAGGTACCCGTGTGAGAAGAGACGAAGGAGAAGACAAGTGCCCTCCTGGGAGCCGGGGGCTCTGTCCTTCTGGTCTCGCTTAGAGATGTCACCTCTTCCCTGTGCCTCCCTCCCTCGATGACACTGCCGGCAGCCCCGAGTAGTCTTTCCTAACTGAGCTGAAGCATATGGTGCCATTTTCATAGCTACAGAACTTTAAAAGCAAAATGCTCACCCTTCTGTGGGCTTGGCTGGTCTGCTGTGGTAGAACCAGGTATGACAGTATTCCAGATGCCTCCGCATTTCTCAAGAAGAGACCCTGAAATATCTCAGGTTGTCTTTCTCAGAGTAAGGAAACAAATGGGCTTTTAGAAGAAAAGACAGGAGGAGATTTAGGGAAGTATTTCTCAGATAAGACACTCAAAAAACATAACCCATACGGAAGAAGATGGCTAAATCTGACTCTGCTGAAGCTGACAACTTTGCACAACAGACTCAATCAGTGAAATGAGCAGCCACAGACGAGGAGGAGGTACATGTCACACACGTAACCAAGAAAGATGTACAAAGAGCTCCCGAGTCAATCAGGACAAGACAAACACCAAAAAGAAAAATGGGCCAAGGGTATCAACAGGCAGTTTGGGGAGGGGACGTTCCAAATGGCTAATAAAAATATGCCAATATGATCAATCTCACCAGGAATCAGGAAAATGCTAATTAAAATAACAAGATACCACATCTTACCCACTTGACTGGCAAAATTTAAATTTGGTAAAAAACAGGTTGGCAAAGGAGAAAAAGGATGGTTGTGTCAATGGAACAGCCATTTTACATATCCATGTCCATATCCATACACATACCACAGAGAAACTTCCACAAAGGTGCAAAAAAAGATATGTATGAGATTGAACATAGCAGAATTGTAGGTAACAGCAAACAACACAAACAAAAAAATGTTCATCAATAGAACTAAATAAATCATATGTTTATAAAATGGAATACTATACAGAAGCTAATACTATACACAAATTAACTTGGATCAATCTCAAAACAATATTGAGTGAAAAAAATAAGTTACAGAATATCACGCACAATATGATACCATTTACGTACAGCTTTTTAATGGATCAAGATAATCCATAGGTTTATATTTGTTATATGAACATGTAATAGTTTCTTTAACAAACAGTTCTAGGACAACTGGATTTCCACATGGAAAATCTGGACCCCTACCTCACACCATATATAAAATTCAACTCAAAATGGACCGAGGACCTAAGTATAAAAGTAAAAACCATAAAGCTCTTAGAGGAAAGCATAACAGTAATTCCTTATGACCTTGGCTCAGCAATAGAGAGATCCTTAGGCTTAATACCAAAAGCATAAGCAACAAAAGAAAAATAGATAAATTGGACTTCAACAAACTTAAAAACTTTGTGCACCAAAGGACATTATCAAGGAAGTAAAAAGGCAACCTACAGAATGGGAGAAAAAAGCTGCAAATCATTTATACAATAAGGGTTTAATTTTCAAAATATTTAAAGAACTTCCACAGCTCAACAACAAAAACACAACAGCTCAATAAAAAATGGGCAAAGGACTTGAACAGACATTTCTCCAAAGAAGACATACAAATGGCCAAAACCACGTGAAACGAGGCTCATCATTTTCATGTGAGAAGGGAAGTGCAAATCAAAACCCCAATAATACACCACTTCATACCCTCTAAGATGGCTAGGATCAAGAAAACAGAAAACAACAAGTGTTGGCAGGATATGAGAAATTGGAACCCTCGTGTATTGCTGGAGAACATAAAATGGTGTGGTCACCGTGGAAAACAATTTGGAGGTTCCTCAAAGAGTTAGACAGGGACTTCCTGCACAGCCCAGCAATTCCACTCCTAGTTACATACCCAAAAGAACTGAAAACAAGGACCCAAACAGATACTTGCATACCAATGCTCACATTTTTATTTATAATAGCCGAAAGGTAGAAACAACTCAAATGTCTGTTAAGAGATGAACAGATAAACAAAACATGGCATATACATTCAATGGAATACTATTCTGCTGTAAAAACAAATTAAATTCTGATACATGCTACAACATGGATGAATCTTGAAAACATTATGTTGAAGAAAATATGTCAGACGCAAAAGGACAAATGTATGATTCCACTTGTATGAAATATCTAGAATAGGCAAATTGAATTGAGACAGAGAGTAGATGACAGGTTACCAGAGAGGGATGGGGCAGGCCTGGGGGAGATGTGAGGACTGGGGAGTTACTGCTTAATGGGTGCAGAGTTTTGGGTGATGGAAAAGTTTTGGAAATAGAGGCTTGGAGTGGTTGTACAGCATTGTGTATGTAATTAATGCTACCAAATTGTTCAATAAAAATTCTTAAAATGGCAAATCTGGTTACATATACTTCACCATAAAATTTTTTTAGTGTAACAAAATAAGAACACTATTCACGGGAACGATAAACACAAGCTACTTTAGAAGTTACCAGTTGTAAGGAAGGAGAAACGGGACCAGGAAAGAGTGCACAGAAAGCCTCCGCTGAATCTCCGTCGCTTTTAAATAGTAACGGATTAGCAGCAAACATGGCAGGACGTTAAGATCTGATAAACCTGGGTGATGGAGATGCATTAGATTGTTCTCTATTCTTATGTGTATGTTTGAAATATTTAAAAGCAACCAAGAGCTTCTAGATGCTGTTTTAAATCTAACAGGCATTTTTCTCCTTTGTTTCAGGGCAATAAAAGACATTCCCGACAGAGGAATGGCAAGACGAAAAGCACGGAGGTTCTAGGATACACGGGATGTTCAGGAACAGCAGCCAGGCCAAGCAGCCAAGGGGCGAGAGACGAGGCTGGACTGCAGGCTTTCGGGCCCCCGAGGAGCGGGCCCTTCATGCTGAAGCAAAGGGCCACGAGGCCAGCTCCCCGGCGCCCGTGACCTCCAGCTGCCAGCGCTGGGCCCCTGCGGAGCTGCACGGAGGGGCATGGGATGGGTGGCCGCAGCCAGAGGGCAGCTCGGGTCAGCTCTGCTGGGGGCCCTGGCCACGGGGGACTCGCGCCCTCCCGCCTCTCCGAGGGTGCCGGCTCAAGTTGGACTCCCCGCTCCACCTCTTCTCCCACTTAGAGGCAGGCAATCCACGATCACGGCTCCGCGGCCAGTGCATCTCCAGGCAACAGGGGCCGGCGGGCCCTGTGGCCACATGAGCGTCCCATACGGCGACCTCTCCTCCGCCTGGGCATCCTCGGTCCTCGCCGTCCTCCCCGGGGACCTCGTCTCACCCCGTTGCCGCGGTCGCCCCCCTGGCTGCTGGCTGCTGTCTTTAGGCAGGCCCCTCGGTCCTCAGAGCCACGTCCAGAGGCGCCGACCTCCACCATAACAAGGGAGAAATCCCTCATTCTGATGGCTTTTTCCGACAGGGTGCTCCGCTCGAGGGACAGCTACTTGCAGTACTCCACCCCCCACCTGGAATGCCTTGTAGGACCAGGAGCAGGACAAGTGGAGCCCTTGGTCCAAGGAAGGAGAGCTGGGGCAGGCCCTTGGGCTGGGCCAGAGCCCCCGTCCTGGTGCTCAGAGCACAGAGGAGGCCAGTTCCTTCCTTCCAGCTCTCCAGCTCGAGACAGGCTCTCCCGGGCCAGTCCTGACCTGCCCCAGCTGCCTGGAGCCACACACCACGGCCCCCATCCCACTCCCTGGCAGCTCTGTGGGCTTGTGGTGCCTTCTGCTGCCCCCTAGTTCCTCTAACCTCCTTCTTGCTCTCTGCCTTTCTCATATCACTCTCATATCACTCTCTCAGCAAGACGGCCCATTGTGCTCTTCTTCCCTGCCCCTCTCCACTCATTTCCAGCCTTGGAGGGTGCGTATGCATGTATCTGTGTGTATATGTGCATGCGTGTATGCATGTGTGTGCATGCATGTATGTGTGTATGTGTATACCTGTATGCACGTGGATATGTGTATGTGCGCATGTGTATGTGCATGCACATGTGTGTGCGTGCATGTGTTTGCATGTGTGTATGTACGTGTATGTGTGTACATGTGTATTATGTGATTGTGTGTACATGTGTGTATGTGTATGCATGTGTATGTGTGTGAATATGTATTACGTGCATATGTATTTATGTGTGTATATGTATGCATGTATATATGTGTGGATGCATGTGTATATTTGTGTATATATGCATGTCTTGTGATTGTGTATTTGTGTCTGTATGTGTGTATGTGTTGTGCGTATGTGTCTGTATGCATGTTTGTATGAATGTGTGTATGTGTATGTATGTATATGTATGTATGTATGTATACATGTATATTATTTTTCTAAACAAACTCAAAATGCAGGATTTCAAATCTCCAGGATTTATGGAGTAGGAAACTAGTTCTACTGACCCAAAGTTACAATTTTCAGAAATTTCCATGTTAAGGCATATACTAACAGTGTGATCTTGCAACTCTACGTTGCAAGTTACAATAACTACCCTCTGTCTTCACCCTCCTCCAAGAAGAGAAAAATACAGAAAATGTGATAATGGAGGCTGCAAAAAATAGAGTCAGGAGGTCACTAGGCATCAGAAAAATTCCTAGGGGATGAGGAGGAGGAGGAGATTTTCATGGGAAAGTGACTCCTTAGGAAAAGGGAAAATACACTTTCAGGAGAGACAACTTTGGGAGGGAAAAACACTGAAGCATTCAGAAGATCACTGGACTAACCATAGCCTAATCAAAGGACCAAAACCTGTGCTCCAGCCATCCAGTGAGGCATTTCCTCTATGTTGTTGACAGAAATCAATGCAAAGAAAGAAGTCCCTTTCTAATAAATCACCAAAAGGCAGCTCTTCTGGAAAGTGAAGCAGATGAACATTTTTATTAGCTCGTGATCTTTTTTATTGGCCCCATGTGCTCTCTGCTTTTCTGCCATGTGCAACATCTTCATTTTCTGAGGGATTTCAGCTTCATATCTGCCTAGATCAGGGGTTCTTAGCCAGGGGTTTATGGACCCAAAGATTTCATTGAAAGAAATTGACTTATTATCTTTATTTTCTCTGACCTCTAACTGAAATCGAGCATTTCCTTCACTTGCGAATGTATGCAATAAATAAATTACAGTAGCATTCATCTCACCTGACTGGCAAAGGGGTCCAGGGAACAAGAAAGGGTAAGAGCCCCTGGCCTAGAGGAAGAGAAGGACCTGGACTTAACAACCCAAGTGCAGAGAAAGCAGCCGCGCTGCTCCTGCTCCGTCTCAAGCCTCCACTGCGTGTCACGGCCCCTGGGTTAGGCAGGTCCTTCTAAGGTTGTGATAAGAAGCCATGTCTCCTTAAAGTCAGGTCCCCAGAGAGGAGCAGAGAAATTGACAGCAAGCATTTAGAATATTTTGCAGCAATTTGAGAAATTATAGATCTATTTTAATGATTATATAATCATTAAAAAATTTGTGCTTGGATTTTGTATGTCTGTTTATTTCATTTTTCTAGTAATTAATTTTTATATTTTATAAAGGAATCAATCTACAACATGTTGAAAATTTTAAAAACGGGTTCAGCAGAAACAGTTTCAGAAGCACGGCTCTATATGACTTTTCCATATTAAAAACAAACAGAACAGTGTTTTGTGATTTTCAGATAACGATTTTCCCATTGGTACAGAAATTTGCAGATTCCCTGGAATAAACCAAAGTAAAGCACGCTGTACAAAAGACAGCTTTGCTGGAAAGAGTGGGGGGCAATGTGCTTGCTCCCAAAAAGCTGAACGGAATAAGCCGGGGAGCCCCGTGAAGTCCTGGTGTTTGTGGCTCCGGCGGCAATTGGCCAGGGTGAGGCCTTACTAAAGCCGTCAAGCGGGCTGTGCCCTGGCTGAGCAATCCCCGGCACCAGCACACGCCCACGG
>JAQZBX010101505.1:0-11254 GCA_029593785.1 Cabassous unicinctus
TTTTTAAAGATTTATTTATTTTATTTATTCATCCCCCCCTTGCTGCTTGTGCTGCTGTGTCCATTCGCTGCGTGTCTTCTCTGTGTCTGCTTATCTCCCCCTTGCTGTGAGGTCTTGCCGCATCAGCCCACGGCGCCGTGCGAGCCGGCCTGCCCTCACAAGGAGGCGCCGGGAAGCGAACCCGGGGCCTCTCATATGGTAAGCAGGTGCTCTATCCATTGCGCCACACCCACTTCCTGCCGTGAGGTTGCTTCATCAGCCCACCGCACCGCTCAGGCCGGCGTGCCCTCACAAGTAGGCCTTGGGACGCGAACCCGGGCCTCCCATAGGGTAAACGGGGGCTCTATCCACTGAGCCACACCCGCTTCTCCCCCCTCTGGCTTTGGCCACTGCTGGCCACTGTTTCTCCTCTCTAGGTACCTGGTTTTGGGGCACCCCCTTTATTTCACCAGTGACTCTTCCCAGTGTTTCTTTTATGGCTCATATTGCCCCTGTCCCCATGGCTTCCACTTGTTCAGATTCCTCAGGATCAGCCCTCCTCTCCAGTTCCAAGTTTGCAGCTGCCTCTGGCCTTGCACTGGCACATCAGACCCAGTATTCATGGGAAACTAGCCCCTTCTCCCCACCCGTCCACTTTCTCTGGACTGTCACCATCACTAGATCCCATCACTTCATTCTTTTGCTATAAAACACTCACTGACTCCCCACTGCTTGCTGAAGGGAGAACAGACTCCTTTTTGGCATTCAGGCCTCTGTGCTCTGGCCCCGTGTGCTGCTCTCCTCTTAGCCCTGTCCTGCCCCTCAGTCCTTTCACAGGGCCTCATTTTCATGTATTGCTTCCTGCTGGGAATACGTCTTTCCCTCTCTGCCTGTGGAAGTACCAGCTTATCTCTAGTCCATTGCTTTTCCACCCCATGTGCTTCTCCCTTCCTCTGCACCCCATAGCAGCTCCACGGCCTCTCTCTGCTCACTTTGCCTCATGTACCCACAGCTCTTCATGGGCAAGGCTGGTTCATAGCAACTGGCCATCCCTGGGCCATGCATGCTCAGGAAACGGTTGTTACTCAAATGGCAAGCAGCCTGTGAAGGTACGATTTACACTGGGAACTGTTCAGTCCCAACTGTCAGGTGGAGATGTGGTTTGGGGGCTTCAGTCTCCCCGTTTTCAGGGCCTCTCTCCCATGGGGCTGAGGTAGGGTACTTTTTCTCCTCAGCCAGGGTTGGAGGCCAACATCAGCCCTCGAGGATCATCGTTGGAGCTGCCGCGAGCTGGGCAGCCTTGTTTTCCTACCTCAGACATTTGTCGTTGCTGGGGAGCCCCCATTCAAGTCTTTTCCAGGCCGATCCAGAGCCTGATGTAGGCCTTAAGTGGCAGCCCTGGGCACGGGGCTTCTGGCTTTCCTTGCGTACTGCCAGGCTTTCTGGTGCACCCATCCTGGCCTGGGTTGCCCCAAAGTAGCTCTGTTCCCTGCCTGCCTCACAGGCAAGGTGGTGCATACCCCACAAGTGGTCATTTCCCACAGAGATGCCCACGAGAGAGTGGGGCCTCTCACCTCTAGCCCCCTCAAACAATAGCTTTGACTCCAGCAGATGGTAGCCTGAAAGGGTGGGGGAAGTGTTTACAAGTGGGGACTTATGTTCTAGAAGGGAAGATGAAACATTTGAAAGAAGGGGGATCCGAGGCCTGACTGGGAGGAAAGCTCGCCGTTTTTCCCTGGCTGGATGAGCACAGGTGCCAGCCAGGCAGTTCTGTCCATCAGCTCACAGTACACTTCTCCTGCACAGGGTCCCATACAGGATTGCGAGGCGCGGGGTGGTGAGAAAGAGCCGAGAGTGGATTCTGGAGAAGAAAGAGCGCCGCAGGCGTCAGGGCAAGTGAGTACCTGTACTGGGGACCGAATCTGAGGAATGTTACCTGCGTTTGAAGGGGGTCCCAGGGGCTTTGTTCTTTTTTTCTGAGGCTCTTCTGTTCTTCCCACCCCCGTTATTTCTTTGGCATAGGGAAGTCAGACCTGACACCCAGTACACCGGCCGCAAGCGCAAGCCTCGCTTCTAAGGCGTAGCTGTGTCCACGGCGCAGCTCTGGAGCCACATGGTTGTGAGCTGCCCTCCAGCCCAGGCATTCCCCTCTGGGAAGCGTTTCATGTTGAAGCGCCTGTTTCATCAGTTGACAGAATAGTGTTTTAGAAAAGTTCTAAAAGTATTTTCTTCACTGAAGAAAGTTTTGAGAGCACCTTGTTTTGTTCTAAAAGCAATAAACCACTTTTTTGTGACGTTTTCTGGCATTTTCCGGCTCTGTTGTCCTAAACAAATTTCTTGAGTTTCTTTGTTGCAGGGGGAATCCAGTGATTCTCTAGGCAGGAATTGGCGTAAAGGGCTTAAATGTATGAGTGTCTGTTCTATTTGCAAGGCACACGGGTGGCTGCCTTTCATTCCGGGGTGATTATATCGAGGAAAATCAGTTGGGAAGGATGGTCAGGATAAAGATAGTGGTGGTGCCCGCCAGGCCTCTTCAGGCGCTCCCAGTCCGGCTGAGCTGCAGCGTCGGCTGCTGGCCAGCTCAGAACTTGACTGTCTCTGGCTCAGTGGCCTGTCTCCCCTCTGCTGGTGGTCAGAAGGGCAGGTCTTGCACTGGGGGGGACTGTCTAGCAGGCTGCTGTGAGAGGGAGTCTCGTGGTCACCTGCGAGTTCTGTGGAAAGTAGTAAGAGGGACTAGATGTGGGGGCACAGGATGGAACAGGCCTCGGCATTCAGGGATGGGGTTGGCAGGAGCCAGAGGGTCGCTTTCCCTGGGGTAGAGACCAGGCAGGGCAGAGGGGGGAGGCTCAGGGTGGGGAGGGGGCTCAGGGCAGGACTTCAGGAGGGCACCCCGGGGTTAGAGGGCGTGAGGTGGACGGGGCCAGGGTCCAGTCTCCCAGGTTTCCAGCTCGGTGCCTGCTCTCAGCCACTGAATGGTCCTTTCCTTCCTGGCCAGTGTTGGGCCTGAGGGAGTTGATGGCCTTGGGGGGAGGGGGTGAGGAAGGATATTGCCTCTCGGTCCCCTCCCCTTAGGGCCACATACATTCCCACCCCTCCGAGTCCCAAGGCCGTGACACTGCCAACAGTAAGAAATGTAGAGCAGAGGCCTGGTACAGATACAAATGTTTATTCTACATAAAAATTTCACAAAATGGGCAGCTGGTTGTACCAAGACCTTTGGTGAAAGGGCAGACGAGGGGAGGAGAGTCGCTGTTGAAGGCAACACGGCCAGTGGTCACGGTCACTGGGGCAGGAGCAAAGCGGAGGGGCGGTGGCAGACAGGGCCTGGTCCCCTGCTGCATGCAGTCGCATGCACACTCCTGCCTGTCAGGGAGGGCCTGGGGCGGGCACACTTCTGACTTGAAAGCAGCCCCGGGTGATGGGGAGGCTGGTACCCCTCCCTGGCTGGCTGCTGAATACTGCATCCAAGACACCTGACATGCACATGGCACATCAATGGAACAGCAAGGGCGGGACGTGGCTGCAGGCCAGAAGTGACCCTGACTACCCAGAACACAGAAGAGCAGGGACCACTGTCCCAAACATGCAACACACAATGGCTTGAGGGCCCGACTGAGGCCTGCCAGGGAGAGTGGCTTGAGGGCCCGACTGAGGCCTGCCAGGGAGAGTGGCCGGGCGGAGGCCTGACTGGGGCCTCCTCTGACTCCCTGGCTCCGGTGGGTGGCTGGAGACACACCAGCTGGCCTCTTCCAGAGGGTCACCTGGAGTCAGGCCTAGCCCAAAGGGGTTGTTCCTAGGGCTACTGGAATGTGGGAAGGCCAAGGGAGCCAAAGACGTGTTGGGCTGTGCCCCTAGGTAGGGGAGAAGCCTGGTCTCGACGCGGCCAGAAGCCATGACACCCCGAGCTTCCCTGGCAGTGACAGCTGTCCCTCAGGGCCACCCCTCCCCTAACCTGAAAAGCAGCACCATGTGGCCAGCTGGTCCCCACCCCTCAGGGGCTCACTCGGGGCACAGCTGGAGAGGCCAGAGGACAGGGCTGTGGGCAGCTCAGTCAGAGACAAGGTTGGGGTCCACAGAGTGCCTTGATCTCAGGAGAGGGTGGCCCCAGGCCCAAGTGGCCTGACTAAAGGCAAGGGAAGGGTCGCGTGTGCTCCCCGGGCAGCCCTGCCTGCTAAGGCTGAGGCGGCTGGAGTCTGTCCCTTGCTGTCCCATCCCCACCCCACCAGCTCCTTCCCAGCCTGGCTCCCCTCCGCCTCTGTACAGACACACACTGGGACAAAGATCATGCAGACAGCCCACCGCAGGGCAGGGGTGGGGGAAGGGGGCAGGAGGGTGCTCCGAGCCAGAGGTAGGGGCGGGGAGGGCCACCCGGCCAGGCAGCAGCAGCCAGGGAGCCTCCTGGGTGGGCCATCCCAAGTGGAGCGGCGGGGGAGCAGGTTCTATCCAAAGATGCCTCCGAAGGTGGAGGCGATGACGATGCCCAGGACCACGCAGCAGATGATGATCATGATCTTCTTCTGCGGGGAGGGTGGGGGCAGGAGGCTATGAGGCCTGACGGGCAGGGAGCCAGCCTCCAGTGGTCTGTAAGGAGGGGCCTGGGGTGCTGGGGTGGGCACTCCGGGGAGGTGGTCTGCATGCCTGATGGGGAGGGTGTGGGCTGCGGGCTCAGGCAGGGTGGGGGCTACTGACCCGGCGGGCCTTGCTCTGGTACTTGACGGCCTTCTTGGTGTCGGACACGGCCCTCTCCACGTAGTCCACCGCGTGCTCCACATTATACTCAATCCTGTCGATCATCTCCCCCTACAGGGCCGGCGGGGAGCTGAGCTCCATAGGGTCCCTTCCTTGGGCTCAGGAGGGGGCTCAAGGCAAGACTTCAGGAGGGTACCCTGGGGTCAGGGAGAGAAAGAGGGTGTGAGGTGAGTGGGGAACAATTTCTCACCTGTGCCCTTCAGGCCAGGCCCCCTGGACAGGGCATGGAGGGCAGAGCAGCCGTCCTGGGGTGGAACAGGCCATGCAGTCTCAGCCAATGGGGGTGGGCATGCAGAGGACGCTCAGCTGGGGCCCGGACCTGCTGTGCCTGGTGCCAGGCAGGGAAAGGCAGGGGCAGGGCAGGTGGGCCAGCATCTGAGCCTGGCCACTGCTTGCAAGGTGACCTGGGCTGCTGGGAGCCCCCTCCCCTCCCAGGCACGAGGTCCTGTCCAGCTCTCTCTGCAGTCTTTAGCCCTGGCTCCTTCCGCCCTCTGTCCCCACTGCCAGCCCAGGGATGGCTGGGCCACCCCCATAGCTCTCTTGGCCTTTGCAATCCAGTCCCATGCTCTCCCCAGAGGCCAATCCGACCATGACACTGCCCATACAAGACTTTCAATAATAGCATGTGGACAACTGACTGCTCTATGTGCACCACTGCCCCGTCATCCACGTCACCAGTGTTTCACCCGGATGGTGGCGGTAGCAGCAGCCTCCTCGTGGCACCCTGCTTCCCTAACTCAGGTCACGTCACTGCTCTACTTAAAACCCTCCAATCTAGAAGAGTTCAAATGCCCACCATGGCCTGCCAAGGCCCTACAGTCTGACCCCAATCTGCCTTGTCTGTAACTTCATCTCTGAGCCCTTGCTGAAGAATAAGCCCTGCTCCGGCCCGCCTCAGGACCTTTGCACTTGCTGGTCCATCTGCCTGGGGCCAGCTCTTCACTTCCCCTGGGAGGTCTTCCTACCTGGCTCTTTCTCACCATTTTGATATCAGCTCAAGTGTCGCCTCCTCAGAGAAGCGCCCCCTTGCCAAAGCAGCTCTACCCAGTCAGGCCATCAAGTGTGATTCTCGGCCAGCACCATCCACATCACCCTTGAGCTTGCTGGAGATGCACATTCACAGGCCCCACCGTGACCTACCAATCCCTGGAATGGGGGGCAGGAAAGTTGTAACAAGCCCTTCAGCTTGTTCAAACCACTGCTCTGCCACACCCTCCTCCTAAAGTCTCCTGAGCACCTAGCACAACTGGAGAATATTTGTTCTTTATTTGTGCTGTCCTTTCCCCCAACAGACAACAGCTCCAGGATGCAGGGCCCTCGTGTCCTGGCCACTGCTATGCCTTCAGCTCCTGGCAAAGCTCCTGATCCACGGTGGGCATGGGACCCACAGCTGGCATATGAGCCAGGCAGGGTTGGGCCTTGGTGGGCAGGGCTGGGCCTCGGTGGGTAGGGCCATGCAGGGCCTGGGGTCCTGAAGGGCCAAGGAGAGCCATGCAACGCCCAGGGCCTGGAGGCAGAGCCATGCAGAGGAGGGTCCTTCAGATAGGTGGGGCCAAGCAGTGGGCAGGGCCGGGAGGCACCTTCAACAGCAGGTGTTAGTTACCTGAGGGCCTGGTCCCTCCCGAGCAGGAGCAGCATGTCGGGCAGAAAGGGCAGGGGTTAGTGCAGCCCTGGGTGCTGCTGGGGGTGGGGGTGGTGGGGACCCCGGCACGCACCTGGCTCTCCACAAGCATGGCCATGTCCATGAACATGTCGTGCAGCTCGCGGATGCTGTTCTCCAGCTTGATGATCTCGCTATGCCGTGTCTCAATCTCGCTCAGTGCCTGCTTCGAGATGCTGGAGTCCATGATGATCTATGGTGTGTGGGCAGTGGGCTGGGATGGAGGAGCCTGCTGCAGGGGGTGGGGACCAGGGCAAGGCAGGCAGCAGGCCCAGGGGAATGCAGCAGGAATGGCCGTAGCCTGGGCAGAGCTGTTCCAGAAGCGGGGCCTGAGCTTCCTCCCTAGCCCTTTACTAGTTGTGTTAGCAAATTCCTCTGAGACCCCATTTTCTAACCTGTAATAGGGACCAATAATACTTCCCACTTGGGTGTGCTCGTAAGTGCACAATACGTGGTAGCTTTTATCACCAGTGTTTTCCAGAGCCCAGGCTGGGCTAGACCTTGGAAGGAGGTGCTAGCTTTGCCTTTTTTCTGCCCCTCTCCTGCTGTTTTTTGGCTCCCACGGTGATCTGAACTGCCCCTCTCCTCTCCTCCTGGAAGCCACACCCCCACACCTATCTGCCACACCTGTGCGCCTCCTCTTCCAGGAAACTCCCTGCTCGGCAAAGAATGGAGCTTCACTTGAATGTAGGGGCTGCCAAGGCCATGGTGTCCTCCAGGAGGGGACAGAGGTCCAGAGGGAAAGTGGGAAATGGGAAGGGGCACCAAGGAAGTGGGTCCAACTGGTAGGTATCAGGAGTCTTAAAGCTGTCATTGTCACTACCATTTACATGGCCTTAGCCTGGGCCCTTCTGCCTGGACCTCTGCCTTCTCTTACGGAAGATGCAGGCAAAAATTTTCTCACCCAGAGCTGGATATTGCCCGCCCCATGCTAGGGGGTCATGATGGATGTGGTCACGGTAGGATGGGTCAGAATGGGTGAGGCAGGGCCCACACTCACCCCCGAGGCAAATATGGCCGGGTTCCCACTCTCCAGCATGTCCTCCAGTTCCTCACTGGTCGTGGTCCTGCCAGCTGCGAGCCGGGGTTACACTGAGCGGCCCTCCCCGAAAGCTCGGCAGCACCCCTGAGCCCCGCCCCTCCAGCCCGGACCCCGCCCCTCAGCCCTGGGCCCCACCCCCTCAGCCCTGGGCCCCACCCCCTCAGCCCTGGGCCCCACGTCTCACAGCCCGGGCCCCGCCTCTCCAGTCAGGGCCCCACCCCCTCAGTCCTGAGCCTCGCCCCTCAGCCCTGGGCCCCACCTCTCACAGCCCGGGCCCCGCCTCTCCCGCCAGGGCCCCACCCCCTCAGCCCGGGCCCCGCCCCTCAACCTACTGATCTCCAGCTGCCTTTGGATGCGGCCTTTGCAGCGCTCACGGTAGTCAGACTGCGTGGCGTTGTACTCAGACATGACCTCCACAAACTTCCGGGACAGCGTGGAGTGCTGGGGGTCCGAGATTCGGGTGCGGAGGTCAGGCCCCGGCCCCGGAGGCCCAGAGCCTCAGCTGCCCGCCCCCGCAGCCCCAGGCCGCACCTGGGTCTTCCTGATCCTCAGGTCCGCGGAGGAGCGGTTGAGGCCCTCCTCCTGCTCGATGCTCTGCTCGATGCCTGGGGGCACAGGGGGCGCGCTAGCCCGCCTCCGCGCCCCTCCGCCCCCCACCATACACCCAGGGCGTGCGGGAGTCTGCAGGTGGCGTGTGAGCGCCCTTCCCGCTGCTCCCGCGCTCCCGGGCACACCCCCTGGGAGGCCTGAGCCAGCACCTCCCGGGCTCCGCCTGACCCTCAGGCCTGGCCATCTCTGCACTTTCCGCTCTGGAAGGCTGTGCACCCACCAAGGGGCCATGCGGGAGTGGGGCATTCTAGGGGGCTTCTGCGTGGGACCGGGCAGTGCTGCCCACTTTATCCTCTAGAAGTTCACCGCGGGACAGTGCCCCTTGACAAAGCCTCGGGCAACTGTGTCCCCAGGCCCAGCCCCAAACCTGGCACAAACAGGCCTTGCCAAATGACGGCTGGTGAATGGGCGTGTGATGCCACCCACATAAAGGAAAGCCAGATCCAGTCCCCCATGGGTTAGTGAAACCCCATGGCCTTGAGCCCCGGCCCCCAGGCCTTGCCCCAGCTCACTCTTTAACTTGGAACGGACTTTGTTAGCTGTCTTCTTTATGTCAGCCATGAGCTCCTCCAGCTCCTCCTTCGTCTCTGGGGAACAGAGGGGGTCGAGGACAGACACACTGGGTTCCCCCATGGCCTGATGTCCAGCTCAGCCCCCACATAGGAGGCCCGATGGCAGGACTCTGGGCACACCCTAGGTCCTGGCTGCCCCCTCTTCCCCTGGCTAAGGCTCTGCCTGCCCCTCCAGTCCTGGGCAGGGCCACCCCAGCTGTAGCCTCACCCCCTAGCATGCTGCCTTCCAAGGAGCCTCCTTCCTCCCTCCCTGGCTCCCCCACCCCCTGCAGATAACAGATGGGTCTAAATTTAAGGCAGAAATAATTGTGGAGCAGCTGGCGATGCTGGGGTTGGCACTGGAGAACATTTACTCGATGCTTAGCTGAGTTGAGGTGGGGGGGTGCAGGCTCTCCTAGCGTTACCTGGTAGCTCCCAGGGAAAAGCACCCAGTCAGTGGGCAGAGAGGGCCAGGGAGAGAGCGCTCCCCCACACCCTGGAGCTGCAGCCTCAGGCACCCTGGGCGGGGCAGACCTTGCTCTACTCACAAATCTCCCCTTCCCCAGGTGCCCAGTCCAGGGGAGGCGACTGCTGGAGGCCAGTGGGTAGATGGGGGAGCACTGAGCCTGGTGAGAGCTGATGGAGAAGGTTTCCAGAGGTGGGGCCCTGGGGCCCAGCCAGCCTTGGAGGTGGCAGGTAGCTGGGGCCTATGACAGGGTGAAGCTGGGGGAGGGAGGTGCCAGAGCAATTTGGGTCCTTCTACCTGGAACCATCTCTCCAAAGCTGGCAGAGGCCAGGGGGGTGCCCAGCTTGCCCCTACTCCTGGTAAGGGTGAATCAGCCAGAGGCTGGCAAAGTGCCGCACGATGCCTGCTTCCCCCGGGGCTGCTAAGCCATGGCTTTCCCCAGGACTCCCACCCCATGGAGAAACCAGGACGGGGCTCCTGGCTGTAACCGTTCCCACTGCACCCTCCGCTCGCCTCTGGGGCTGGTGTTTCTTCTACAGAGGGCTGGGGTGAGAGGGTTACAGTGGTCAATCAGAAAGGCCGTAGATGGGGGCCACCTCCCACACAGAACATGTGAGTGGGGTGGAGTGGGGGGCTCTGAGGAGCGGAGGAGGGTGCCTCATTCGGAAGAACAAAGGAAAACTCGGTTACCAGCTGCTCCTAACAGCTCAGCCTCTTTATTCAGACCCAAAATAGCCCAGGCCGGATGGCAGTCCCCAGAGGAGGCCCAGGCAAGCCCCCCACTCACTGCCATCCTTGTTGTGACTCCCCATTAACTCTGCTCCACCTCTGCCCACGGCAGTGACCCTCAGCCGGGTCCCGACTGCTCAGCTCATGGGTGGCACTTCTACGGATTGTGTATGACGATGGGAGATGCAGAAGGTGGCATGAAGGAGCTGCGGGGAGACGAGCTGCTCCCTCGCCCCACGCCTGCCCCACCTTCCCACAGGTGAGAGGACCAGCTCCCCACCTGTTCCCTCCCTGCAATTAGCCACCTCTTGACTCTCAAGCAAGCCACACGGGACACACAGTGGCCCAGGCATGCTGGGCACCGTCCCAGACAAGTCCCTCAGATTGGGGAAAAGGAATGATGGCCCCGGATGTCTCAGTGCTGTGGCCGGTCCTTCTCTCCTTGCCAACCCATCCTGGGACGGTCTCCCCGGTTCCCACCCTGATTCATTTTGCCTCCAAGAGCCTGGCACTGGGCTTGGCTGGTAACAATGACCTCGGGTTCAAGCACACTTTGGAGCTGAGCCAAGATATACTCTGGATTCTTGAGAATGCCAGCACTCCTGGGGTGGGGGGTGCAGATAGGGAGGCTGTGCTGGAGAAGCGAGAGAGGCGGCGCACAACAGGCGCGAGAAGCACCGTGCGTGGGCTGGTGTGCGTGGGCCCAGTGAGTCCAGCTGGCTTGCCCGGGCCCTGGGCCCCAGCCACTGCCTCACTGGGTGCAAGGGCGAGACCCCTGCTGCCAGGGGGGTGTCTCGGCCCTGCAAACAGAAAGCCTGACCCTTATTAATATGCTCAATGGCATCGCCACAGGAGCTGTGATGGCCAGGTCGGAAGGACGGGCCTAGCGGCAGAGTGGAATCCAGCACACACTCGCTCCTGTGCAAGGGACAGCAGGCATCCTGGAGCCCTGAGAGTGCCTGGCTCCAGGGTACCAAAGTGGCCAGGTGCCAGGGCTGCTAGTTCTTTCCGGAAGCTCTGCTTACTTGGCCGGCTTGCCCTCCCACAGTGCTGACGCCTCAGAGCTGCCATCTGCTCCCCAGGGAGGTGAGGGAAAGGGAGGGGCTGAGCCGAGAGGCCTCCTATTGATCAGAGACAGCTTCCTCCCTCCCTCCCAGACTCCCAGGGCTGCAGCCTGCTCTGCCACCTTAGAGAACAGTCAGCTTACCTAGGAGGGAGGGGATGGCCGCCTGGCCTTGCTCAGGGCCCGGGAAGACCCCCCACCCCCCAAGTCTCTGCACAAGACCCAGGCCCACCCCCCACTCCAGGCCTGGACAGCTGTTTCCTGAGGCTTCCCATGGGACCCTCCCCAACCTGGTCAGGCCCAGGGCCCCCTCAGCTTCCCAGCAACAGAGGGGTTCCCAGGATACCCCCACTCACTCTCATCAGGGTTGGGGGAGGCCAGGATGGCACTGTGCTTCCGCTTCACC
>JAQZBX010101506.1:0-11312 GCA_029593785.1 Cabassous unicinctus
CTGTCTGCTCTCTGTGTGTTCTTCTGTGTCTGCTTGTCTTCTCTCTAGGCAGCACCGGGAACTGATCCTGGGACCTTCTGGAGTGGAGGGAGGAGCTCCTCTTGCGCCACCTCAGCTCCCTTGTCTGCTGCGTCTCTCATTGTCTCTCTTCTGTGTCTCTTTTTGTTGTGCCATCTTGCTGTGCCAGCTCTCCGCGCGGGCCAGCACGCCTGCGCGGGCCAGCACTCCTGCGCGGGCCAGCTCTCCTGCGCGGGCCAGCACTCCTGCGCGGGCCAGCACTCCTGCGTGGGCCAGCTTGCCTTTCACCAGGAGGCCCTGGGAAATGAACCCTGAACCTCCCATAGGGTAGACCGGAGCCCAATCCCTTGAGCCACATCCACTTCCCGCTAATCTTCGTAAGGCCCACAACACGTATAGGGAAATTTGACCAAAATTGGTGACAAGGTTAGAATAGACCATGAGCAGCTGTACAAAATAAACATATACCTTTTGCTTTTATAACTCGATTTCCACTAATGGGAAAATATAAAATGTAGTATGCAAATAAAGGAATGATGACTTAAGGTAAGATGCCTGACTGCCACTTAGCCTACTTCCTCCAGGTAAGGGTTTGCATTTAGCTTGCAGGTATTCTGACCATGTTGCTTTCATCTTTCGGAGGTAGCTCTAACACCCACCCACCCCCGAGGAACTTTGACCTCCCTAATGAGGGCTTAAAGTCCCATGAAGTATTTGTATTTTAACTACTAAAGCAACAGACTAGAGCCATCCTAAACACAAAGAATGGGAACTTGACTTCTGTCTGCAAGACAAAGAGAGTTAAAGTGATCCTTCCTAGAATAAAGATAAAACCCCACATCTGTTTTAGAACACTTTGAGATCTTTGGAGTTGTTTTCCCCCCTTTCAGAATGGTCTAACGTTTACGTTATGAGGACATGGCTCAGCACTCACTTAGCAAAGAGAAACAAATTGTGGTTAAAAAATAATTGGTCACATGTTTATTACTACAGAAGGAGGTGATATATTGGAGAACCCAATGTCCTAAGTATAAACACAGCAGTTCTGGAAATACTATAAACATTTGTTGAATGAAATGAAGTTTGTAAATGTCTAGCTTAATAGCAGAAAATGGCACCACCTAAGGATCCATAAAACAGTGATGGGTTTGTATGAGCACTTGTATTATTAAAACAAATAGGGAGTGGTGAACTCTAGGGCCAGATCATTTATGACTTTCATTCCGTATAGTCATAAGTAGATTTCCACTTAAAATAGATTGTTCTGGCAGTGAGAAAAGGAAGGTAGGACGCTCAAGCTTTCTCTTTGTGTAGAAAACCAGTCCAGGTAAACATGAAACCTGAACTTTTGTATTGCTACCCAGATGCCTACACATTACACCTTGTCTTCTACTGAATAATCTCCTCTCTCTCCTATAATCAGGGGCCACTTGCAGCAGAAGCCTGCCTGCTTTGGAGGAACAGAACACAAAAGCTAACTCATATTTCCTTAAATATGTTTAATTTTAAACAGTTGTTGAGAATCTACCATAAACCAGTCGTTGGGGTAGAGGATTTCTACTAGGTGTGGGTCTCCATGTAGACAAGGCAGGAGCTTAGCCCTCTAATTCCAAACAGCTGGAGGTAACAGATAGATACACCAGTTCAACAGTGAGGTGTGTTAAGCGTATCAGTTTGCACAGCCCCAGTACCCTCCCTAATCCCACTCCCACCTCCTCCTCCCAGCTGGAATTAGTCTCATTCTTTCTGGTGCCCACATGGAAGTTTAATCATATTTATGACTCTTCCATAAATACTTTATGTATGCATATAAAAGTGCCTGTCTCTTCCACTGCAGTGGAGTTTCCTTGAGGACCAGGAACGCGTCTTATTCCTTGCTTAACACTCGAAGCAGGTGCTCCTGTTACATGTTAAAGCTCCCTAGTACAGATCCAGGGATGTGGCTCAGGAACCTGTGCTCTTTAGGATGGACGCTTGTGCTTCTCTATGAGGTAAGGCGTCTGAATGCCCCTTAGCCTGCATCACCCTCTTCAGGGTTTACTTCTGGCTTCCACGTAGTCTGACCATGTTTCTTTTTTGTCCTCTCCTGCCAGAGACGGACCTTGATTGCTGGCCCCTGTCCAATTCCTTAGACCTCAAAGCTTTCCTCTTCCCTTCAGGGAAGACTTACATCCAAGACCCAGGAAGTGTACAGTCAGTTCCCAGCGGCTCATGGCCACTGCTCACACTGTTCCTGGGTGAACTGTCTCCCCTGCCCACCCTGTGGCCCTGACCTGAAGAGCTCAAGCTTCCTGCCCTGGCCACCTCTGCTGGGTGTCCTTATGGGGCTACTGTTGGAGACAGAGCACGCCCCTCGCTTCTAGGAAACAGTCTGTTTCTTCTAACAGCACTTGGTTCTTGTAAGATAGACCCTGTCAAAGTTGGAACCATCAAGGAGACTTAGATATTCTTATCCATCACTACTAAAATAAAAAAGGCGATCTTGTCTTTACTATCGTTTTAATGAACTTCTCAGAATATAGTGTGATTGGTTAATTAACCTGACTTTTGCTAGAGTTGCAGTAATTGCAGGGACTGGGTTCTAAACTAAAAGCATAAGGTGAAAGTCAATTTTTGTAAAACCTTTCCTTAAAAATTCCTTAAATTGCTCATAAATATTGTATATATGATTTTTTATGAAACTTTGGGTAGTAAAATATATACATAAATGAGAACATATACTATCACATAATATTTAGAAGTTAAATCAATTGAAAGCTCTTAAGAACCACGGAGAAAAATGTGTCAAAATATCAACTTGCTAACTTTCTATTCATAGTCATATTATTTGTTTAATGACAAGTTTATGAATTCTTCTAAAATTGAGTTCATGCTTCTGTACAGCCTTTATTTATTTGGGGAAACTATTATTACCATCTGGCCAAGTGTATAATGGCTTTAATTCCTTTGTCAGTGGTAGGAAAACCTATAAAATCCCTTCTTCCCCTGCCCTCTCTCCTCAGTATGATCATACTCTACTGTGTGTTTCTTAACATATTGAAAACCACATTTTTTCAGTGTGCTTGCAAATATGCTCCTTTCCCCCTTCTCTCTTCTTTATTGGTTCTACTCTCCAAAAGTCAGAGATGGTAAGTGTTGACTTCACTTCTGAGTTCAATGGTTTTTGAACAACTGACTTAGTTGACTGTCAGAGGGAGATTAGCATGGTGTGTAAGGAATCAGACTGAATTTCAAACTTTGTACAAATGACTGACCCTGTGACTCAGGTTTTTTGTATGCAAAATGAGGATAATGATGGGTTATTGTGAGGATTAATAGAGCTGATAAAAGTAAAATACTTAGAACTGTATTTGACAAGTAGTAAGCACCATATAAGCATCAGCAGTTCTTTTATTTTTTTTAAAGATTTATTTTATTTGTTTATTTCTCACTGCCCCCGCCCCATTGTTTTCTGCTCACTGTCTGCTCTCTGTGTGCTCTTCTGTGTTGCTTCTCTTTAGGCGGCACTGGGAACTGATCCTGGACTTCCAGAGTCGAGAAGGCACTCAATCTCCTGCGCCACCTCAGCTCCCTGGTCTGCTCTCATTGTCTCTCCTCTGTGTCTCTTTTTGTTGCATCATCTTGCTGCGCCAGCTCTCCTGCATGGGCCAGCACTCTGCGCAGGCCGGCTCTCTTCTCGGGCTAGCTCACCACATGGGCCAACTTGCTTTTCACCAGGAGGTCCCAGGAATCGAACCCTGGACCTCCTATATGGTAGACGGGAGCTCAATCACTTGAGCCACATCCATTTCCCCAGTTATTTTATTTAAAATGGACAAAACACAAATGGCTTAAATATGACATGATTCTTAAAAATAATTTTACGGTATTGTATTTTCTATTAACTCATTTATATTGCTGTCATCACTTAGCTTTTTCAGTTAATATCAATGAGTCCATATATTTCTTCATTCTTCCCCCCAAATTATTTTCTCAGGGAGTTCTAAATATATGTAATTTCCCTTATTTTATTTCCTTCTTTGAAGACAGTAGTAATTTAAATTCAACCTGAAAATGGGTAGTGATGGTTTTCAGGGCTGTTTGATACCTAAAGCACTGAAACACTTTGCAAGAATGAGACAACCTTGTAGATTATATTCACTGACAGGGTTCAGGGTTTTGACATCTTCTGTCGTGTCACATCAGAAGAAAAAGAGGTTTTACATGCTAGAATTGGAGTCACTGCTGTTTCATTTTTGGACAATATTTTAATAATACATGATAGCAGCAACATACCCTGGAATGTTATAGATATTTACAATAAAAAAAGGTTTTGAGTTTATAAATAAAATATGAATATTGCCAAATTTGAAAATCAAAGAGCAGATCGATACAGTGTCTATTATTTTTTAATGAAAATTATCTTCAAGGTTGTTTCCAATACACATTTTATACCTTTTGCCTTTATCATATTTCCTGGAATTTCACCACAAATGACTATTTTGATTTATTGAAAAGTCTCTATACTTCAGTATACTCAAAGGGGTAGGTATTGCCTAGTGGTAGTGTGCACTGCTCACAGGTCTTGATATCCTCCTAAGTGTCTAAAATAATAGCCTGAGCGCAGCTTTTGTCTTCACCACTCACTAATTGTTGGTCTTGAATAACTGATCTGTCTGTATCTTAGTATTCTCATCTGTAAAATGGGGACAATAATGTTTCCTATCTCTTAGGATTTGTTGCAAGGATTGAATAAGATGATAGTGAAAATTCTTAGAATAGTGCCTGATGCCAAGTAAGCAGTACATTTCAGTAATCCTTATTGATATAAAGGGACTAGCTCAAAGCAAATATTCTAGAATAATTCTTAAGGTAATTTTTATATTTCTTGCTGTTAGAAAACTTGTACTTCTTTTGAGTTATCAAACTCTACTTACCAGTTTCAGGTACTAAATGCAGCCTTTACAAATAAGGGAAAGAAAAAGAAAACACCAAAGTAAACAATGTAGTCCATAGATCATAAGAATAAGCCCCAATACATAAAATATTCTGTTGTTAATTGTTTGTTATTCTGGCACACACACACACACAATAAAAGAACAGATAAGTCATTTCTTGCTTTGCGTTGCTACCTTCCATTGTCTCAGGACTTCTTGAGTAAGGAAAGGGGATCCTTTCTGTTGAAAGCAGTGGTAGCAGTGGCCCCAGAGAAGAAGGAAAGGTCTTGAAGTGCCATTGGCAGCACTTAAGTGCTATTTAAGAAGAGCTTCACATTTCCTTATAATTCATGGAGTGTACCTTGGATTGATTTATTTATTTAGGTGGCTGTTCTGAAGTAGCTCACATCTTAAAAAAAGATTAATGCAGAGGATTTGGAGAGCGCCTGCAAATCGTTAGATTTGAAAGGCCACATCATTTTGGAAGGTCTGGTCATCAAAATCTGCAATATGTGTTGCTTGTGTTTAATAAAGCTTGTGCAAATTTATCACTGGACCATTCAGAATGGCAGAAGAACAGGACGTGACTGATGACCTGAGTGAAAATTGCTAAAGAGTGAAGCCTGAAGGACATGCAGATACGCTAGGGCGACTTGTTTTATATTATACATATGTTTCTGAAATATGAAACTATGTGTGATTTTTAAAAAATTAAGATTTTCTGAGCATAGCCCCTTTTTAATAAATGTATTCATTTCTTCATGTTTTCCTAAGGATTGAAGAAGCAAAATGTTTGGAAGGAAGAGATTAAAATGGCGAATATATACTAATTTCATTGTGAGTTTTGTAGGACACTTTGCTTTGGACTGAAAGGACCACCTACAATGCATAAAGATTATTCAGTGACTAAAATAAAATGAAAGTTTCACATAATTAAAAAAGAAAAATTTCCTGGCAACATCCCAAAATTAGTAATTTTTACAGGGATACTTTGAAAATGGCTCTCTAACACAGTGTTCAAATATCTACTCTCTCCTTTAAAAACTTCAGCACCTACACAAGATTTCCCTTCATCTTAGTTTTGCTTTTCATTCTCTGCCATTCTAGCAGCATCTCTCAACAAAGCTCAGTCCCCTTAGCCGGGTCTGGAGAAAGTATGGCAACTCTGCTGCTCGAGGCCACCCAGGGGGTGAGGAAAGAGTGTGAAGGGCGAGTCCCACATGAACTTACTCAGGTGATACTGCAACCAGACATTTCAAGTGTTTTATTTCCCCTTTACTGGACCATTTTGAGAATCTACAAGACTTTCAGAGTATTTCAACATGATCAAGTCTTCTACATGATCTTGAAAACATACAAATAAACATCTCTCCACTTCCCTGGTGCACGCAATCTTTTATCTCTTGCTGTATAATGAAAATGCTCTATTGCTTCAATACTACTAGCCTTAATGAGTCCTTTATGATTTCTCCTAATAGGTGACATATATGAAGTTTACAATTATAATGACCTGCCTCTGTCATCAAAGAGCCAGAGAAGATAAAACGGGATGTCATCTGCCCCTCTCGCCTCCCAGGGATTTTTTTTTTTTTTTTTTTTTTTTTTTGAGGGGTGGGTGATGTTTTTAAGATGCTGTTATTCAGCCTATTGATGGGGCATTTACTGATCCCTAGTTGAAAAGTGGTAATGCTTAGTGGTTAGCTACAGGTCCTCTGAAACCAAGCCACCTGTCTTCAGATCCCAGCTCAAATAATCACTAGGTGTGAGACTTTGACAAGTTTTCTGTACCTTAACTTTCTCATTTGAAAATTGGGGATAATAATAGTACCTGTCCTTACAGGATTGTGAGAATTGAATTAATTAACACATGAACTACCTTAGAACAAAGTCTGGCAGTAAGTACTCAGAGAGTGTTAGTTATAATTGTCATGCGAGGAGCATGCCATGTTGCCTTATGGAATCTAAAGAGATGAGCAGGTACTTGAACAAGCATTGCAAGGAGCTGATGATCTGCTGGGGAGTCTGGGGGAACTGGAGATACAGGTTCAATTGTCTTTCTCTGCTTTGTCATTTAAATAAGTGCTCTAAATAGAAGTGTTAAAGTGCTAAGAGTTAAAAGGAGGGGAGAGAAAAAAATCCAGTTGAGAGGAATCAGAAGCGAAAAGGAGAGGATATTTTACACCGGCTCTGAGCAATCGGCAGACGCCCTCTAAGCAGTAGGCAGAGGACACTGCAGACACCGGAAGGGGGGCCCGTCCCGAGGACCGGTGCCGGCCCAGCCCAGAACAACTTTGAGGAAAGAATGCTTTCCGAGTTTGATTGAAGAGTAAGATACGCATAAGAGTGTAGAGCCAGATAAATCTGGAAAAATATTCTGGCACCCAATCACCAAGAATTTGACCCACTGGAACTAGTATTTTGACGTAATAATTGTACAAACTGAAGCTCTTGTTCAGATAGACACGGGCTGCAACCTTAGCTCCACTATTTGATAACTCAGTGGACCCTAGAAAATCACCTAAAATGTGTGAGCCACAATGTCGTCCTTTGTAATAGGAAGATTGCAAAGCCTGTCTCCTAAGATTATTTCAATTACATTGGTGTAAGTGTGTGCATGCACTCACATTCATTATGTTTTGCACCTACTTCTTGCCAAGCACTGTTGTGGATACTGCAGTCACAGAGATAACTAACATAGACAAAACCTCATCTGCTTGGAACTTACAATGTGCGTGACACAATAAACAAAATAAATGAGGAAAGTACGAACCGTATCGGGGTGGTGGTGGATAAACTCTTACGTCTGCTTTGATCAGGGAAATAGGAAGTAAAGTCATCAGCTGCCAGTAAGGGCTGAGTTGAACTTCCTCAAACGTCTAGTCCCTCACCTCAAATTCCTGCTTCATCTTCCTGCTTACTCTCCTTTCTGCTCTTGTTACTTAGTAAGAAGCATATTGCCCAGCTGTACACATTTCCTCCCGACCTATGCATTCTTACACGTGTTTTCAATTGACCTTCTTACAAGCTCCAGTGGGAAAGGTAAACTCCTTAAGCAAGACTCTCCACTGTTCCCTTAATCCCATCCCTTACTCTCATCCCCGGAGCTTCACCCATCAACCGCTTTTTCTTTCTCTAGAAAATAAAAGCTGTCCACTTCTCTCATGGGGAAAAGTCCTTGAGGAGGACGATGCTCAAACAGCAGAGAGAATCCTGCCCGTCTAATGTAGGACCTTGGGCAAGTTGCTTAATATCTCTGAATCTTAGTTTCCTGTAGGGCTGTTCTAGAATTAAGCACAAAACACCCAAAACAGTGTCTGGAACATAGCGCTCTCTCGGCAAATGGTGGCCAAAACTACGTTCCCTCTCGTTGACGACTCTAGCATCTGACGCTGCAGATCGCTAGCCTCCTGTTTCGTGCCTCGCAAGCCTCTGCCTTGGAGGTGGGCATGTGGAGTGTGCCCCAGGCTTCTGGGGTAGTCTCTTCCCCTTTGCTCTTTCTCTGTCTCTCAGCTTTCCACTTATTCATACAGCTACAAGAAACATCTCCAAGCCAGTGATTTCCAAATATCTCTTACACATTTCAAACACATTCTAGTAACCTACCTTTGATTCTCAAGACTGACACCGACTGTGTATCAGAATCACTAAGGACATTTTTGAACAGACTTGGCCCTCTCCCAGATTGACTGGATCAGGATCTCTGGGAGCAGGACCTGTTATACTGATGCCAAGGCATATTTAGAAATTATGTACGTATCTATCAATTAGTTTGTCATTAAGAGCATTTTTTTTTTGTTTCCCACTGTGCCTAGAGCAGTCTCTGACATGCAGTAAATGATTAGTGAATATTTGTTGACTGAATAAATGAATCAATGACTATATCAAAGATAATGCACAGTCTTAGAACTGCAATCGTAAAGAATGAGCTTATTAACAGGAAATAACAGAAATGATTCCCGAAGATGTGTGTGGAGCCAGTGAGGGGTGGTTGGCCTGACCAAGCGCAGTCAATAAAGGAGAGTGGAACGATAATCTCTAGCAGGGCTTGAGAATAAGAGAATTAAAAAAGTAACACAGAGAGGAAAGCATAGTGGTGGACCTGTCAATAAAGGCATGCGGAACGAGATGGTAAGAGGTCGAGGATGACACCAGGGTGGGCCTGTCATGGCTGAGCGGGATGCAGGCAGCTTAAACCACTTTCTCCAAACGAAATCTTCTTTGAATAAGAAGGGATTTAAATTTCAGGGTCCTTTTGAATATTTTTCCAAAATCAGTCTGTTCAGAATGATTTTAAAAGAACTTATGCCCCATCTGAATTATTGCACTTTTCCCCCCTTATATGCATTTGAAGAACACCCGGGTTTTGGTATTACATTTTTCTATCATCTTGCTTTCATTCGGTTTTGGAACTAGATTGTGAATAAATCCATATGTTACCTCTGATTTATCTACATTTAATTGAACAAACATTAAAAAGTGGTGATTTAAAAACGTTTGACTCAGAACACCTGTTTAATTAAAAAAAAAATCCCCATCCAAGAGGCGCAATGGAAATACGATCCATGTATTTTTCTCTTTACCACCTTTATATTCCTGATAGCATTGTTTTGGTTCCTGATAGCATTGTTTTGGTAGGCACACACATAGTCCCCAGCAGCTTCCCTACATTTTTCTTTATGCACAGGTACGGTTCTTCTGAAAAAAATTTATGGCATTTAAAATAGTTAGAAACAAACAACACACGTGTGTAATTATTATTAATTCATACTATATACCAGTATTACCCTTCATTTTTTATATTCAGGAGAACAGTGACAACCTTAAATCTACTCTTGTTTCAGAAAGTTCAAATCAATAGACTCAGAAAGGTTATAAAAATTTACAAATAATACAGGCTTGCAAGTGTTATTACCAAAGAACAGAAAAATAATTGTTAAACCACCCAAAAAACAGCAAGTACAGATGTACAATGTGTGGGTCCAATTCTACAGAGAAAGAAGCCAGGGGAAAAACAGTTGGAAGACTGAATGCTCAATTTTAATTTCATCAAAGCTACTAAATAAATAAAAAAAATTTAAAAACCTGAAAGTATAGCTGATTCACTTGTTGCCTTCCTGGTATGCTCCTTAATACAAGGTCTTAAATATTTTTCTATTTTTTCCTACACTTACCACAATGCTCGAAATTAAAATATTTCCAATTTTTCAATTGCTGAATGAATAGCCCCAATATACTTTTAATTGTTCCACTAACATATTCCTGTGATATATTCTTCCTTGAGTTTAAGAAAACATAAACTATTCAAAACAAAGCTTTTAAAACATTGTGTTCTACTGTATTCTGTGAAGACTGAGAAGGGGAGATTCCTTACAAATCTCTAAAAGCTGCGCATCCTTTGCGTTAGAGAACATGCGAGGAGGAAGAGGGAAGAGGTTGACGCTGATGAGTCCAGGTGGGACACGGGGAGGTTCAGTGGCCTGTGGTGCACGTGGGAGCAGTTTGGAAAGCAGCTGATACATGCCCAGCATCCAGACAAGGATCTGGCTTGTCATAGAGGAAGATGAACCCATTCTAGAGACGGAGAAGGAAAAACAGGAGCAGGAGAAAGAGAGCCAGAATACCACGAAAGCCATGGGGAGTCTCCAGAGGAGGGTGTTTTAGAGGAACTCATCAGTTTAAAATGCCACAATAAAGTCTAGTACTGAGAAGTCAGAGGACTGGACAGTGTCTCAGTCAGTTCTTATATTTCTGAGTGCTTTCCATGAGCACATTGCTTCACTAGGGATTCTCAGGGGTTCAAAAGGGATAAATACTAGAGCTGTTAACCTGAGAGAGTTCAAAACTGAGAAGCGACAAAAGGAAAAATTAGAAATTTTAGTGATTGCAGCATAATGATAAATTATAAAGTACAGAGAATAAAGGCCAACATATCTTCTCAGGGCCCTTTTGCTCAGGAAATCTTCAAAACAATATATATCCTTTGAAATTAGAGGACTAAAACCACATATAGAAAATCACTAATTTTATGGTTATTTTGGGAAATGAATCTGTATGCTGTGCTAAGGATTTTTTTTCTTTTTCTTTTTTCTTTTTTTCTTTTTTTAAAGATTATTTTTTTATCCCCCCCTTGCTGCTTGTGCTTGCTGTGTCCATTTGCTGTGTGTTTTTTCCATGTCTGCTTATCTTCCCCTCGCTGTGAGGTCCCGCTGCATCAGCCCCTCGCGCCACGCGGGCCGGCCTGCCCTCACAAGGAGGCCCCGGGAAGCAAACCCGGGGCCTCACACATGGTAAATGGGGGCTCCATCGACCGAGCCACACCCGCTTCCTGCCGTGAGGTCCTGCTGCATCAGCCCACTAGGCTGCGCGGGCCGGCCTGCC
>JAQZBX010101507.1:0-11261 GCA_029593785.1 Cabassous unicinctus
AAAAATTGTAAGGATATAACAGGAAGACCCTTGTCTTTCTTCTTAACCTATCTCTAACACTCATTTTTATTCGATCCAGCTTTGAAAAGTGAAATAAAACATTTAAAAATGATATCTGAGTTTCTTGGCCTTGGTTTCCTCCCCTCAAGATAGCAAACAATAGAAGCAATTAAAAGCCTAATGGGAGAGTCCTTATGAAAATGTCCCTACTGAAGTTAGTTCTGTGGTGCTGGTTGCTCAATACTGCATGCCTTAAGGAGGACTTCTTGGTTCAGTAGCACTCTTGCTGCACCTATAAACCATCAGGCCAACCTTGGGGCAGGCAGATTCTAAGAGGACCCCAATGACTGCCACCTCCTGGTAGCCACACTGTTATATGCTGTTGGGTACTCACCTCCCTGTGAATGTTGCTGACCTACTGACTTTCTCCTAACCATCAGAATATGTCAAAACTGGTGGGGCATCTGTTCCATGACTAGTTAGAAAAGACAGTGGCATCCATGTTGTTAGACAGAGGCTCTGGCCATCACTTTGATGAAGCCGGCTGCCGTCCTGGAGATTCCCATGTGGCAAGGAACTGAGGGCAGCCTCCAGCAAACAGCCAGCAAGAAACTGAGGTCCTCAGCCCAACAAACTGCAGGAACTGAATTCTGCGTACAATCATGGAGGCATGAACACAGGTTCTTCCCCGGTTGAGCCTCCAGACAAGACCTCAGTCCTGGCTGAAACCTTAACTGCAGCCTTGTGAGAAAACCTGATGCACTGGACCTGGCTCACCTGTGGCTGGACTCCTGAGTTACAGCAACTGACACAATAACTACGTGTGATTTTAAGCCACTAAGTTTCGGGTAAATTGTTGCAGAACAATTATAACTGAACAATAGACAACTGAAACAAAACTAGTAAAACCAGACTTTTTTGTTTGTGATTAATAATATAACCTCTGGAGACTGGGCTCAGTGTAGGAAGGTGGCTACGGTCAGTAAAAAAAAATGTGAAAAAAAATTTAAATGGGCAAAAAGATTATTGGGTGTGTTTCCAATGGAATGCTAGGTGTTATTTATCAGATACTCTAGGGTTATCTGATTCTAGGGTCTGTACTTTACATATTTTTATAATTCTTGAATTTGCAGACCATGGATAATAATGCAAATTATTCTTGTCTATAGAGATGCAAATAAATTTTGTCCAGTGGAAATTTAATTGATCTTTTCTCCAAGGAAGAGAGAATTTTGAATATATTTTATGAACTACCGATATTGACCAGGTTTGGACCTATTAGCAATTCATTAAAGCATTCCTGATTGCTATATATGTCTGTCTTTGAAGTCTCTTTTAAACCAGTTTTACAATTCACTTCTAAAAATCTTTGTTATGCATTCATTTTCAACTTGTATGACATTCATAACTTTAGCTTTTAATAAAAAATATTCATTAACACTCCTCCTTCAATAATTTTGAAACACATAACTGGAATACATTTGACTTATAAAATAGTTTGTCCATGAAGCCATTCACTTTCTCAATGCCTACACCAATATATTAAAATGTCCCAATGTTTAAGACACAGATATATTGACAGTTTACAAGATGCAGATCCTTGGACGATGTACACAAATTAAATTCAAGATTACTGAGGGTAGCACCATTCTTAATAAACTGGATAAAAAGAGACTGAAGGGCATTTTGGGAAAGGAGAACCAGGATGAAGCAGGAAAACTTTCTGATACTAGGGTTGTTGTGTGGGTTGAGTTATTACATATAGAACACTTAGAAAAATATCTGGCAGATAGCAAACATGGTGTAAATGTTTGTGCTCTACTGATCAAACAGAAATCTGTTTCAACATTGTTAAAAATCAAACCAACCTGAATTGGACTTAATGAGAGAGGATACTATACTGTAATTTATGTGAAATTTTATGCAAGATAAGTATTTGATAAACATGTATTGGGTGGATGTTATCTCCCAAGGGAAAAAAATCCCCTTTCTTTAAATAGCTTTTTTCAGGAAGTATTTCTTTACTTCAAGTTTGAATTATTCACCCCATACATCCCACCATTTATAACCCTATTCACTTGCAAATTCAGCAGATCACTCTTCTAAGTGGTATCTCCTCTTTGTTCTTAAACCTCCTGTCCTTCAGGCTAAACATCCACTACACTTTCTAGTAATCTTTATATGACATAGGTTTAGCTTTGTTCCCATCACTGGCCTTTTGAATATGTCTGAGCTCCTCTATCTGCCTTTCCATATGGGGATCACAGCTCCAGATTCCTTGACTCGAGAGGAATTGGTCAGGTCATTGTTACTGAACAGGGGGCTCGCTGCCTGATGTGTGCAGTGGCCAAAACTATGACATCAGGATTTGAGAAAAGAATTTTATTGCAAGGTTGACCAGCAAGGAGACAGGAGGCAAGGTTCAACTCTGTCTCCCCAATCTGAGGATTAAGGGAGATTTTATGGGAATGTGAGGTGAGAGATGGGGACAGAATTAGGGCAGTGTGACTTGGTATAGTCCAACTGGTTAATTATAGAGCTGTCCATATGTTGTAGAGTGGATTTTAGGACAGATCTTCCTTATTGAAGGACCTCTTGCATTTGATTTCCCTGATGTCTCCTTGTCCTTGTAAATCTTGGTTCCAAGGAAGGTGACCTTTGTTCCTTAAAGGTCATCTCAAGGACACAAGTCTGCTTCCTGTGCATGCCCAGGTTATATGACCTGCAGTTAAACAAGCTCAGAAGGAAATAATACAGGAACAGAGGACATCCCCACAAACTGGTTTTGGCCTGCCGTTGGTTTCAGTATCATTATTCTCACTCCAGATTTCATTCTTTTATATTACGCTGCTGCCACCTC
Source organism: Cabassous unicinctus (assembly GCA_029593785.1). Classification (NCBI taxonomy): domain Eukaryota; kingdom Metazoa; phylum Chordata; class Mammalia; order Cingulata; family Chlamyphoridae; genus Cabassous; species Cabassous unicinctus. The sequence continues at coordinate 2,861 of JAQZBX010101507.1, forward strand.
CAGAGGTACTTGCAACATAGCACTTGCCTCGTGCACTGTTTTGCACCCACAGCTCCTCGTTTCTCCTCCTACAATTCACTTCGAAATATTACATTTGTGACTGTTAACTTTAATCTTTTAAAATGTACTTATTGTTCAAAGCTGTTGAATTCTGTTGGCATCCTTATTTAGTCACACTATGTATCTTCTCACATATTTCTATAATATCTACTTTATGATTTTAAGTTTCCAAGTGTGATGAAATTCTCTATCTTTTCACCAATTATGACCATCTTGTATTTTTAAAATCAAGTTATTACTATTATTTCAATTTAATTGTCCTGCATATAGAGCTTTTGGAATACTGTGCAACTTCTTCTGGAGTCCATGTTTTGATTTGTCTTGTTTTATTCTGTTTTGGTCATATGGTTAGTCTTGTGTCTTTGTACAACTAATATTTTAAATTGAATTTTTAATTGAAAAACAGACATTGTATAGGCATGTATAAACACAAATGATGTTGTCTCCTAATGATGGTACCTTCTACCAGATTTGTTTCACTCTTTCTTCTCTGAGGCATTTAGAGATGTCAATCAGATTTTGAGCTAAGTTGAGGTATAGTTACTCTGCCTCAAATTCATCTTTCTTCCCATAATATCACCCCCTTAAGCTGGAGTGTCTTTCTCTCCTCCACTGAGGGACTATGGGAGCTTTCATTCTGCTTCTCTGAGGTTTGGCTTAGGTCCTCAGCCTTGCACCTTACACTGATTTGACCTTTGTCACATTTCTTGAGGAAGAGATCTGGTCTAAGTCCGAAGTCCCTCAAATGTCCAGTTGAGTCACTGTTCTCCTTTCAAACAGCAGGTGTGCTGCTGGTTTTCACGGCACTGCCACGGCAGCCCTCTGACATTTTGCCCCTCCTGTGGCACTGGAGCCCTCCCAGCCTGTCGCTTCTACAGCTTCCTGGTTCTCACTGGGAGCACTGGCTGGTATGAGATGCTTAGCCTGTCTAGAAATGGAAGTGTCCCGTCCATTGGTTGACAATGTTCAATACATATTTTCATGTGTCTGCCTGATCACAGCTTACTGAGCAAAGAGTACTGAAAACCTAAGATAAAGGATGGTTCTATAGAAAACACACCTTGGAAGTTAGAGATGGTGCATTTCTTTGACAGGATTTAAAGTCTCCTCTCCCCTGGAATAGTGAAGAAAAACTAGAGAACTTCCCCTCTTCCGAGAGAGGACTGTTTACATTTTAGAGAAAGGTCGCATTCTCAATCTGGAGAGGAGCAGGTGTGCCAGCCACCCTTTACAAGCTTCTAGCTTCATAATTTCAGTGTTCCCCTCCTGTGGTACTAATTCCATTGCAGACACAGGTGACATCTGCTCTCATTGTAGTGCCTCAAGGGAATTGCGGTGTGGGAGACAGACACAAGATGCTCTGAGTAAAGAATCTGTTTCCTGATTCTGAGGTCTCATGTTTTTGATATCTGTCTATCTATATCTACCTCACCTTAATTTGTTGGCTTGCAAGTAGGTTAACATCTCACATCCTTCATAGTTTTAAACTTAACACTCACATAATTTTAACATTAAACATTTTAGAAAACACTACAGAGAAGGTAAATTTCATTTAAATTAATTAAATTCTACCTTAGATCCTGGGTATTCTAAATACACCAAACATCCTTTACCATTCTGTTTCTCAGTCATCTTAATCAGTATAATAAGAGTTTAAATTTATTGTTTGGCAATGAATGACAAGTTAACACTTAATGAATGTTTAAAAATAGCAAATCAGTGTGTGTTCTCTAGGATGGTTCCATTTGGTCTCAAAAATTAATGACAATTATCGATATATAAACCTACAGAGATGATAACATTGTACAGAACTTAATATACACAGGTGAGTGGATGCAAGTGTAACTGGGGAAAGCTCAGGAAGGTTGGTGGATGGGATCAATATATCAATGTCAACATCCTGGTTCTGGTATTATATATAGTTTTGCAAAATGTTACCATATGGGAAAAGCAGAAAAGTATACAAGAGCTCTCTCTCCATTATTTCTTACAACTGCATGTGAATTTACAATTCTCTCTATAAAAATGTCAGTTAAAAATGAATGAAAGTACTTTAAGGCCATTGGATTTAAGGAAATCATATGCTTTTTCATCCTAAGTCTATCATCTCACATCAGTGTTTCCATAGTTTCCATTCACAAATCCCTAATGTTATTGGGTCAGAAAATAGGACCTATTAGCATATTCCCAGGTATATTTGTCTAAATGACTCTTGTTCTAATTCTAAAGAGTTAAGTTAGAATATATGTGAACCATGTTTGTTAGCATGAGTTGACTGAGAGAGAAAAAAAAGGAGGACAATACATGCATTCCTGAGTGTATTATAGTCTCACTGCATTTTGTGGAGCTGCAAGATTGATATAATGCCCAGCACATGTATATTCAGGCTAACCCAAATGAAGAACTGTGCCGACTTCATTTGTATAAAGCAGGGCTTGTGAGATCAGTACAACTGAGCTCCCGGGAAGTTTGGCATGGCAATCAATCACTTAGAATTATTCCAGAGCTTCTCCAATTAGCAGGGGAGCAGGACCTGAAATTTATACCTCAATCTTTTCTGGAAAATATTGCTCAGTTTTCTGCTGCGTATCCTGGCTTGGTTTGCTTCTGTTTCGCTTTGATGAGCAAAACTTGTTTCATTGACCTAGGTGGAGTTGGTATTCAGCTTTTGCCTCAAGCCTAGCCCTCTGTTGACAACTGACCATACGGTGTTGGCACATTTTCAGAACTGAGTGTTCATAGTTGTGATGACATGTTGATCCTTAATGCATATAGTATAAAATCTGAAAGTAATGGAAATATATTTTTATTTCCTGAAAGCTGAAAATTCATTTGGTAACAAGATATGTCCTGATTTCCCCAGTAGATGTCTCTCTTACACTTCCCCAAGAATTTTGAAAATTCATTAGATGATGGATTTTTTAAAAAGTTTTCTACAGATGTTCTACAGTGATAATTTTTAGAAAATCAATTACAAATCATGTCATCTTTGAAAAAATATTTTCCTACTGCTTACATCTTACTTTAAACAATAGTGTAGAATGATGCTTATAATTTAAAAGGCTGAACAAGCTTTAAATTACTCCTGATGGTGACCAAAACCTTAGGAAATGGATTGTCTACATGTCCAGATGTTGCAATCTCTATTTCCACTCCATTTAAAAGGATGAGTACAGAGGCCTATTATTGTGGAAATTGCATGCAAAATGTACTGTTCACTCCTGCATCAAGTCACATTCTGTCAGGTCTTAGTTAAACTTCATTTTGCTGCTTTACTTGGCAAAGGCTGTGTGGCACCAGCTGCAGGATGACAGCTGCCGTCTTCCTTTCGTTGAGTAGAATGAGGCTTGAGCGCTGAGTAGGAGGCTGTTCCCTTTACATTTGCTTTCACTGAATGTTGAGTGAGTCTATGTGGAGAATAAAAAGGTGTTTGCGTGCTCTTCTCCAGAGGAAGGGTATCCCTCATCACTCAAATCTGCAAAATGTATAACTCTTTTTGTTCCCCATTTTACAAGAGAGGCCACAAGCTTGACAGAGGTTAACACAGAACCAAAATCAGATATCTATAACTGGAAATTCAAATCCAGGGCTGTATGACTTCAAAGCCAGGCTCTTTCCATTCCAAAAAAGAGCTCTGCTCTTAAACCCAACATGTATAGCTGGTTGCCATGTGTGAGTTATTCATAGCTTTTGAATTAGTATTTTTCTGTATATACAGGCTCAGAGATCAAACAATTAAACTTCAAATTATATATACATGTCATCTCTTAAATAGTTTTATCTTTAATTTAATAAATAGTTTCCTTACCTGCTAAATTTCTGAACTAGTCTCAAAAAGTGAATATAAAAGAGAAAATGGTAATCTATCTTCAAGAAAGGGTTGCATCTCATTAATTTTAACTTGTGGGAGTTTTATTGCACTTACCACTGGTTTTTCAGGTTAGATAGAGTAGGCTTTTTTCTGAAAGGTTTCTTCAATTGCCAGTTTTGCTCCTTGAAATATCTTTATAAACAATGATGAAAATGAATGACAGAAACCGAAGTGAACTAATTGTGTTTTGATAATAGCTGTTGAACACAAAGCAGGTGAAACCAGAACTGGTAGGACTCAAAGGAGAAACACACAAATCCCCAACTACAGATGCAGACTTCAATACTCCGCTCTCAACACTGACAGGACAAGTAGAGAGAAATTCATCAAGGACATGAAGAAGCCAACCACACCGCCCACCAGGGGGACCTGGTCGATACTTACAGTGCACTCCACCCAGTAACAGCGGAATTCATAGTCCCTTCAGGCACTCGTGGGACACATACCAAGATACAGCACACTCTGGGTTATAAACCAAACCTCAATAAGTGTAAAATAATTGAAATTGTACAGAGTGGGTGCCCCGACCACAATGAAATCCAACAAGAAATCAATAATAAAAAGATAACAGGAAAATTTCCAAACACTTGGAAAATAAACAGCACACTTCTGAGTAATCCATGGGTCAAAGAGAACGTCCTGAGGGAAATTAAGAAGATAAACTAAAATGAATGAAAGTGCATTGAGATGAATTTATTTATGGGATTCAGAGAATGATTCCTAGAGAAATTTTTTTTTTAAAGCCAACAAAGTAAACATTATTATAGCAAGCTAAGGTGTATGAGCACCTCTGGCACAGAATATCAATTTCTTAAAAGTAGGATGTGATTTTGCAAATCTTTAATAATTGTTTCCCAATGATTAGCAATAATCACTCCCGAGTACTAGCTTTGGTGGTAGCTTTTATTTATTGGTAATCTAAAAAAATAATTTAAAGGGAAAGTCACCAAATAACTATAGTACCTTAGTGAAGTCATTCAACTGATAACATTCTGTTGGACAATTCTAGATAACTAAATTCCAAATTTTATGCAACTTTAGGAATAGCTTCCTGCTGTGAACGGCTTTATTCTTCAGAGCAGGTGCTCTTAACCTTTTTTGTTCCATGGAAACCTTTGCCAGTCAGGTGAAAACCATCGAGCCCTTACTAAGCCCACACTATACTGTGTGTTATTTAATAAATATATCACACCTGCACCAGCACGTTCCCGCAGGAATGTTTTTTTGAATTTCAATGCAAGCTCATGGACCCCTTGTTAAGAGCCCCTGCTTTAGAGAAACAACAGGACTTAATTCCACACCCCTGATTGCAATAGGACAATTTGTCTTCAGAGAGGAAAGCAAGCTGGTTGATATACTATTTAAACACCTGACAAACATTGTATCACACTAACTTAACACCCTGGGAAGGAGTGATGGTGGATTTTTTTCCATGTAAACTAGAGGGAATAATTACGAGGCTGTTTTATTTTAAAGATAAACTTCTGGCAAATCGATATGATGATGACCTCTTTTACTTTCCTGGGCTGCTCAAGCAAATACAGTTTGGGATAAACAATGGGAATTTATTTGCTCGTGTTTTTGGGGCTAAGAGAACGTCCAAACCAAGGCATCAAGGCGATGCTCTCCCCCAGAGCCCTGGTGTTCTGGGGCGGCTGCTCGCGACCCTTGGTCCTTAGGGTGTCACATGGGAGGGCACACGGGGGTGCCTCCTGGTCTCTCCCTTCTCTTCCTGGTTTTGGAATTCCAGCTTCTTTCTTCCCATGGCTTTCTGTGTGTGAATTTCATTCTGCTTATAAAGGACTCCAGTAACAGGATTAAGACCCATCCTGACTGGGCCTCACCTAAAGGTCCTACTTATGATGTGTCCCACCCACAGGAATGCATTAGATTTAAGAACATGTTTTTCCAGGGAACACGGTTTCAAACAACCAAAACTCCGTATAACTGTCACAGTCCTCTGTGAGTGGGTTGGGTACGTTTAAAACCCAGCTAGGGATAGTTACATCAAACACTTTGAAAAAATCAAAACAAATAAACAAAAAACTTAAACTGGCATCTACTATTCCTAATAGCAAATGTGCACCATGAGCTGCAGTTAATACTGTTGATGTAAAATGGACCAGAGAGGTTATAAAACTGCTCACTGCAGGACACAAACGTACTTCAAAATGTGTATAAGATCAATCGACACGACATGCAAGTTCTCCCAGTCAGCTGCTCACGCAGATGCGATTCCCGCAGAATTCCCACAGCAGCCACAGGATAAAATGCCGTCTCCTAGGAGCCCTCACAAGGGGGGCAGCAGCCGCCCTCACCCACAGCCGCAGCCCACAAGCCTGGGGCTCGCCCCGTACAGATGGGGAGATGTGTCAGGGAAATGAGTCTGAGGCAGGTTGCCAATCGAGGCAAAGGCACAGGTGATACAGCTAGTACAGTTAATTAAAAGGAGGGACTGAGGGAGCAAGAGAGAGATTAGCTCGAGAGAGATCTGGTGAGGGGAGCTGAGAAAGGAGCTTTAGTTTATTGGAAAGCTGTGAACAATGCATTGTTGCCCTTAGCCAGCTACTTTCCATTTGAAATATAAACTGGCTGTTAGGGCTGGAAGAGGCCTCACACATCGCTTAGCTTTTTTGTTTATAATTTTTAAAATTTGTTTTACACATGGGGGAAATGGGTGAATTAAGTGATTTATTCAAGGTCACAAGTTATAGCAGAGCTGAAAATAAGAACTCACTTCCTCCAGCTGCCAATTTATTTCTGATCAGACTGTTTTTCCTTCTCCCCAAATGGCTAGCGTCAAACTCCAACGCAGATTTTCTTAAAAAAACATTTTCCCCGTACAGGCCGATTCTTCTCGGGCTGCTGCAGAGGAGGCCACTGCTCACTTACCCTCCTGCTAGGCTCTGTCTGGAGAAACCCTGCTGCAGGGTGGGAAACAGGACGTGCCCCCAGCCTTTGCTCCGCCTGAAGACAGGCATGAGGAGAAGTCCAGAGGCGCATAAGGGAATAAATAGGTACCAAGAAGTAAACAAGGCAGGGCGCTGGCCAAGGCGGCAGAGAAGCTTCAGGGCCCCGTCCCCACGCAGAAGCTTTGAACAACCAGCAAGGACTGGCAGAAAAGTTTCTCAGGGTTCCAGAAGGGAGTTAAAGGACTGCAGGAGCAGGGCGAGCAGGCTCAGGAGGAAGGCTGCCGAAAAGCCCGGGAGCCCGCGGTGCCCTGGCTGGCCAGACCCTGCCACCCCCCCCCACCACCACCACCCCCCCACCACCACCACCCCCAGCTTGGCAGGGGGCTGGCTGGCGCTTCTGGGGCAGATGGCACTCCCGGGGCAGATCTCTAGTCCGGGTTCAGAGGAATCAGAGTATCTGGGGCACACTCTGGGTGCACGTATGGCTGGCCCAGCCTGTCTAGAGGGCTCACCATCCCAGGGCTTGCCCTGCAAGTAGAAGGCAGCACACTGTGGGAGGGGAAGGTGGTGCTGCCTGGGGCAGGGGAGGGCTGACTGTGTGCCCTGGACGTGAGGGAATTTGTTCCTAGGGAAAGGACACCTTCAGGACTGTGTATATGAAGGAATTCCTAGGGCCAAAGGCGGATGCCCCAAAGCAAGATGCTTATCAGAAGGGCCTGGAGCTATTCTCTAAAGTCACTGCACAGATAGGCCCTGAAAGGAGAACGCTCCCACAGCTCAATCTGCAGACTAGAAAGGTGTTTTCCTTTTTTTTTTTTCCATCTTTTTTTTTTTTTGGTTAGCTTCTGGCATTCAAGGAAAGCTCTGTCATCAAGCTAGCTGGATACAAGCTTAAGGAACAGATGCTTCAGAGTCTAAATTCCAGCAATAAACATTAAAATATCAAAACGTTCAGATTTCAACAAAAGGTTGCAAACAATACAAAGAAACGGGAAGTGATGGCCCAGGCAAAGGAGGATATTAAAGCGTTAGAAACCATCAATAAGGAGGACCAGACCTGTGACATTCTAAAGAAAAACTTTTTAAGAAGTGGTCCGAAATATGATCAAAGAGCTAAAGGAAAACATGGACAAGAAACTGAAGGCTATTAGGAAAATGAGAGCTGAACACAAAGAGAATATCAATAAGATAGAAATTATGAAAAGGAAGCAAACATAGATGAAAACCACAGAAACAAATTTTAAAAATTCCCTAGAGCGGTTCAGCAGCAGAGTGGAGCTGGCAGAAGAATCAGAAAACGTGGAGGTGAGAGGATATAGCTCAAGCAGTTGAATGCCTGCCTCCCACATGGGAGGTCTTGGGTTCAATTCCTGGTGCCTCCTGAAAAAACAAAAGCAACCATCAAACAAACAAAAAACCATTCAGGGAAGCTGATGTGGCTCAGTAGCTGAACGCCGGCTTCCCATATATGAGGTACCTGGTCCCTGGTACCTCAAAAAAAAAAATCATCTAGTCTGAGGAGCAGAAAGAAGAATGAAGAAAAGTGAACAGAGCCTGA
>JAQZBX010101508.1:0-11939 GCA_029593785.1 Cabassous unicinctus
GCAGGCTGGCCTGCCCTCACAAGGAGGCCCCGGGAAGTGAACCCGGGGCCTCCCACATGATAAACGGGGTCTCCATCGATTGAGCCACACCCGCTTCCTGCTGTGAGGTCTTGCTGCATCAGCCCACTGCGCCACACGGGCTGGCCTGCCCTCACAAGGAGGCCCCGGGAAGCGAACCCGGGGTGTCCCATATGGTAAATGGGAGCTCTATCGATTGAGACACACCCGCTTCCGCGGCTTTGTTCTTAATAGCAGCCTTCCCTAACTACACAGATAATGCGAGATTATCATAAGGAAAAAGGTTTTAACAATCAGATAACTTAAAAAGCAATAAAATAACGCATAATCTCACTACCCAAACATAACCACTTTTGTGGCCTTTGGACAGATTATTAACTTCTCTAAGCCTAAATTACCTCTTCCATAAAATAAGAATATTAATGCTCGCTTCTGTGGGTTGTTATGAGGATGAAATGGGATAACACACGTGTAGAGCCTTGTCCCATAGCGAATGCTCAGTCAGGGTTAGCTGGTATTATTATTCTAGTGAATAGCTCTCCAGAGTTTTAAATAAAGTCCATATATACACAGAAGCATACATATGGTTTCAAAAATAGGATTCATAGTGTTTTTTTATCACTTGCTTTTAACAACTTAACAATATACAAAAAATACATTTTTGCAGTAGTAAAATACATATCTGCATCGTAATTTTTTTATTTTTTATTTTTTTACATACCAGGGTCGGGGATTGAACCCTGGACCTCGGATGTGGGAAGCTGGTTCTCAACCACGGAGCCACACCAGCTCCCCCAAGCTGGTTTCTTCGTTTGTTTGCTTGATGTTTTTTTGTTTTTAGTAGGCACCGGGAACCTAACCTAGGAACCCCCCACCACGTGGGAAGCAGGTACTCAACTGCTTGAGCCACATCCGCTCCCTGCATCATCATTTTTAATCACTGAATCCTAAGAAGTTTTGCCATTTCGTTTAATCCATCCCTGTGTTGCTGAATACTTACGTTCTTTTTTCATATTTTTGCCATTTTAAACATTGTTGCAATTAATATCTGTGTGCTTGTCAATGTGACTATTTCCTTAAGATTTTTCCCAGATATTTTTCCAGACTGGTTGGGTCAAAGGTTATGAACGTTTCTGATGCATTGATGGGTATTGTCGATTTTCCTCCAGAAAAAGGTGGGTAACTGTTGTCCTGCAACAGTGAGCGTCTTTCTACAGGATTAGCATCCGGCACCACACTCCCAGAGGCATGCCCACCCTGCAAGGTTTGGTCTTGCCGGGGTCCTGATGTGGTCAGCCAGGCCCATCTGACCATGTAATCTGTGGCTTAATCCAGGGCCTGCTTGTCCCTGGGTGACATGATTTGAAACACGCTTCTTCACCAGAGAGTTTGGTCTCACTGCTTGCAGTTCTTCTTTGCACACTTTGCTGACATGAGGATATGACCACCTGCTCTGGGCATTACACCTGCTGGCTTAGCAGAGATTTATTGCCTAATTATCCCAATCCTCTAAGGATCCATAAAACAAACACTAAATTTGCACCAAGTACGCACCTCTGTAAAACATCCAAACCAGCAGGAGGTTTCCATTTTATAATCAGCATCATCATAATGTACATTTGTAGGGCAATTTGCGGTTTGCCAACATGTCTACATGCACTATGATGTGTAATACTCAAAACAATTCTGGAGTCTTTATTATCATTAACAATAATAATAATTATTGTTTTACAAAGGAAGAAACTGAAACTCAGAAAAATCAAACTGAGTTGCTAATTAGTGACAGAGGCCCAGAATCGGTTCTTCTGACTCTTACTACTTCCAGACTCTTTCATGCCACACTGCCTCTGCTATTTTATGAAATAAATTAATCATGTTGTCGAGGGTTAATTGTTCACTGGTAGTTGCTTACCATCATTTTACAGTGAACTAAGGGCATCAGATGGATGTGCATGTGTGTGTTTGAGAGAGAGAGAGAGGTTGGGCAGGTGGGGAGGGAGGGAGAGAGAAGGAAGGACAGAGAAAGAAGGAAGGAGAGAGGGAAAGAGAGAGTTTTTTGCCTGGGGTTCCCCAAATTCTAGCTTTACCCCTGATCTGATGATAATTAAGTTTAAAGTGTTAAGTATTCTATTTAGGGGTCATCCTCCAACCTGGAGGGCATTCAGACTTCGAAAATGTTCAGCTTGTGATTTCAGATAAGGGATAGTTTGCCTGATTATTTATAGTCTGGCATTTCCTAAATCTAGCCATGTTGGGGGAGGAAAGGCAGTCATACTGACAAATGCTGAGTGTTCAAAATTTGGCTGAATAATCAGCAAATCTAAAGTTTCATGTTAAAAGAAATAAAAGCTGAGCCTATATATTTTTTATTCCCCTGAAAGAGGTAAATCTCAGGCAATAGCAGCACAAACTTGTTCCTTCCACCCCCATCAGGTCGTGGATCTGACCTCTCTGGAAAGGAATTCGGTTTCCGCAGTGAAGCCATCTGTGGCTTCTCTATGGAGACTGCCCCGAAGCCGTATTAATGTCTCTTTTAATGGTTGGCAAACCCCTGTCTATAAGCAATGGACTGCAGATCCATTATTTCACACAAGATCATCGAATCTTGAAGTTAAAAAGAGACCTGAAAGGTCATCTACTGCTCAAATCCCTCCTCTGAAGTCCCTGACAGGGAGTGGTGCTGCCTCCTGGGTACCTTCCAGAACATTCTTTCACAGAAGGTTCTTCCTCATACTCTGGAGGAGCTGCCACCCCGTAACTTCCTGGTTCTGCCCACCGGCCCAAGACTGGATAAACCCACCCCCTCCCTCTCAGTTTTCATTCACAGGGGTGCTCCCCACCCCACTCAGGATAGCCTCCCCCCCCAGCCCAGCTCTTTAAACCAGGCTTCCAGCGGCAGGGTGGGCTGCCAAGCTGCTTTGGGCTTGAATCCCAGCTCCACCTCAGCTTGTGCAACCCCTCTAAGCCTCCACATGCCCATTTGCACGAAGAGACTGACACTAGTCTGCCCCACGAGGCTATCGTGAGCACCAAATGAGAAAACGCGAGTTCATTGCTCAGCGTCATGCCTGCACAGGGCACGTGCTTGGGAAATGCAGCTACTAGTATTACTATTATCTGTATTTTCTTAGAACATGCTTTTCGTTTGTCCACGTTCCTCCAAGTCTTTTGTCTGGCGATCCTGGCAGATTACTCCAGGTATGTTCTAAAATGGGACAGAAAGCAATTACGAGCTCTGTTTATCTGAATACATTTAATGTGCCCCACCCTGAGCCCAGGTAAAAGGACGTGGGTGCTGTTTTCTGAGGGCAAACTGGAAGCAGGAATGTTAACTAGCAGCATGGATCCATTGAGTAAAACCACTTTGGGTATGGTTGTTTAAACCAGTTTCAAATCACTTAACTGTCCTATCATCCAGCCCAAGTTTCTTGCACTCTGTGTCATCTTGCCCACAAAGAGATATCAAAGACTTTTCAATGTGAAACATGCCCCAAACAGCTAAAATTTAAAAACCTTATAGTGGAAAAATAGAGAGAAGTTCCAATGTTTTCTTTTCTCTCCGAAATGGATTGGTCTTGCTATCAGAAGTCATTGACCTTATAGTATTCGCTTTCATTTTTCTGAACCCAGGCCACATTTGTTTGTATCACTCTGTGGCACTTAGGAAATACTTTCATTATGATAGTTATCTGAGTACATGCTTTGGTCTCCTTTATTAAAGGGTAAGCTCTTTGGGGGCAGAGATTGCAGTATGATCATCACTAGTTGTTACCCAACCATGGGGCTTAACATACTAGATGCTCAGTAATGATCTGCCCAGTGCACCATGAAATCATGCATGAATGAATGATTTCTCCCAATAAACCACTGTCGAGTCTTACAAAGGAAATGAAGTTTAGTTAGGTGGGCTCATTCCTAGTGAGCACACGCTAACTGCCGCCATTTTCCTCCAAACCGGTAAGAGATCATCTGTTTAGTAATCCATTCTAACAGTTTTGCAGGAATCTGGCGTCGTGGAATCTGCTTTCCTGAAAAGCAAGACACCTACGCATGTCCAGCCTTCGTCTCCAGTTGGTTATTCCTCTGCCAGCATTCCCAAGGGCGTCTCTGTGACCCATTGCACAAGTTCACTTAGGACCAGGAAGGACGTGGGCCTGGACTAGAGGGGCTGAGCTCATTCTACACTCGTGTACTAATAGCTGATGGGACAAGATGGATCTGGTCAGATAAGTGGACTCTGTAAGCTCTCCAAATGTTTTAATTGTATACTACTAGAAATAAACAATATATTTGAGCATGTGCCTTCAACAGAGGAATATTCACTTATTTATAAAGCATACACATGTACTACTGTGCCAATACATTACATACATTATAAAATATACAACAGAACAGAAATGTTTAAAGGGTGAGATTTTTAGATCATGCTACATAGAAGTTCTAATACCTACTCCCGGCACCTCTACGGCCCGTCTTACACATCCACTGGGATATGTGCTCCCCACTTTGCAGACCACAGGACCCGAGAGTAAAATCAGGATGGTGATCCCATCCCTCTGGAGGCCAGTGAGGGGCACTGCCCTCCAGAGCCACACAGCTTGTCTCCTTAACCCTTCCAGGCACCTCATGGCTGTGTGCCACTGTCACAGGAAGAGAGCTAGAAAACGTGGCTGGATCTGCCTGTGACAGCACAAGGGCATGGGCAGTGCAGGGCGATCTGGGTGTGAGCCCCGGTTCTGCCACAGACCCGTGATCTTGGGTCTCCTCCATGCGTGGCTCGTCCCGGGCAAGTTGCTGAGCACCACTGAAGCTTCATTTCTCGTCCATAAAATAGAAAAGCCAATACCTACATTCTAGGTTGCTGGGAGGTGATAGGTGTAAAATCCTGACAAAAGTGCCCAACAAACGTTTCTTTTCTCTCATGAACCAGGGCATGAACTTTCTATTTAGAAGGTGCTGTCCACGAGAAAGGAAGCCACTCGGATCTCATTAAGAGCCTCCACATTGATGCATGGGAATGTTTTTCTTTGAGCTGGTAGTTGAAGATATAATTACTTAGAAACGCTGGAAGAGACCATCTAGGGAGAGAGAAGTGGTTAGTGTAGATAAGAAAGGGAGTGGGAGTTAATGAGCAATGCGAGAAAAAAGCGCCAAATCTTAAGGAAGAAACAGACATATTTACTCAACTGTTCCTCCCTCCACTTCTTCTCCTGTGAGGCGATCTTTATACTAGAGATATTTTTAATACAGTTTTATTTCTTTTTAAAATGCATAATGCAATATTTAAGATGTACAAAAATGGGATAAAGAAAATATCACAAATACCCATGTATCTACCACTCAGTTCAAGAAAGAAAACATGGGAAACACAGTTAAATCTACTTTATGCTCCTCTCGCCATCACATCCCCCAACCAATATTATTAATTTGGTATTTATCATTCCACACACGTTTATATGCTTTTATAACATATGTAGGCATCCCTCAGCAGTACATAGGACGTGTGGTGGGTTGAAGCTGTGAGTATCCCAGGAAAAAACATGTTCTTCAATGTAATTCATTCCTGTGGGTGTGAAGCCATTGTCAGTAGGACCTTTTTTGATTAAACTACTTCACTGAAGGTGTGACCCACCTCATTCAGGAAGAGCCTTAATCCTATTAATGGAATCCTTTATAAATGGAATTAATAGAGAGAGGAGAGAGACAGCCACGGATATAAGAAGGTGAAATCAACAAAACCCGGAAGAGAAAGGAGAGGCCAACAGACGCCGCCATGTGCCTTGCCACGTGGCAGGGGAGCCAGGGATCGCCAGGGCCGGTCTTTGTGAAGAAAGCTTCGCCTTCATGATGCCTTGTTTGGACATTTTCCCAGACTCTAACCGCAAGTGAATAAATCCCCATTGTTTAAGCTGAACCATTTCACGGTATTTGCTTTAAACAGCCTAGGAAACTGAAACAGTATTGCTTTGAATATTTTTAAACTTAAAAAAAATACGTTTTTATTATTATATTATTATTGCTTTGGGTCATTAACTCATTCATGCCACAGACATTTATAAAGCACCTACTATGTTCTGTGTGCCATGGTTACACTTAATATAAAGGAAAGTCCCGTCACTTCCCAGTACTAGCAAAATGTCAGCACAAAATCCATGAAAAATGATTCTTTTGCCTTTTCAGACTTTCAGCAAATTCTTGCTGCTTTCATTTCCCGGCTCCTATGGAAACTATTTCCCGAGAAAACTACTGTTCTGTTATTAAGCAGAGTGATGATGGATATTGTGGTTCAAAAAGTAGAGCATCCTTTTCTGCATAAAGCCATGTCACGAATATCTAAACAAGTTCCCCCTACAGAAAGCAGGCTGCATGTCTAGGAAAGGTGGGAGGCTCGGCATTGAAATACCAACTTCACAACTCTCGGATTTTCTAGACAGCAGAGTTCAGAATAGAGTGGGACTCTCTTGAATCCCATCCAAGGGAATTTAGCTACAGAGGCATCGGCTTAGGATTTTATGCTGAAGAGACGCAACAACTTCTCCCAGCTCAGAAAACCCTACTACATGCCAGGCTTTTGGTTAGGCTCATCTCCCGGTGAGCTCTCACCTTTACCAGGGATCGATTGGCAGATGAGGAAACAGCTGCCAGAAGTAACTCACCTGAGTTCCCAGAGCCTGTGCATGCAGAAGGCTGGCTGTGGAGCCAGGTCTATCTGGTTCCAGGGCCTGTGGCCCTTCTCTAGGTTCCAGCTGGGTGAGTCTACTCAAGGGTGAAGATGTCACTGTCTTCCTTGCCTTTCACTGATCACATGTGGATGGAGCAAGAGAGCAAGGTCAAATTGCACACTAATCCACATGCACCACTTCAGCCCATCCTCATCTTCTACCGCAAAGGCTTCCCGCTAAAGGAATTTTTGAGTTCATGGTATTCTTGTCCTTTGGTTTGGGTGAATAAAAATATTTTGGTGACTACGAACAGTCAACACTGGATTACTCTTTCATCACAATTGATGGTAAGCAAATCTTCCAGCTTCTGTCCCCTCTAGAACTGGCCTTTGGGTCACACTTTGACTTGTAATGACACTCATGCCGCTGATGCCTGTTGCCTGGGTTCTTACAATGTGGGCAAGAGTGTCAGGACCTACTGTATGTCAATCAGATGTGGTTTTCGCCACTGTACTGTCTCCAGCGTCAACTTAGGTCTTTAGACCTGTGTGTGGTGGGACAGCAAACGTGTCCTCATCAGGCGAGCAGTGGCTTGAGGATGGATTCTGGGTCCTAAGCAAAATGTGGCAGAGGTCCCTCTTCCACGCCTGAAAATAGCCATTCTGTTCCCCAGTGGACTCCCTCTGGACACCAGCCCAGAACCACCGGGCATGAGCTCAGCCTGGGAGAATGACCCCCATTTTCTAAAGGTGGAGATTTTGGAAAAAGCGGTGAAATTTCACCTCCACCCACCCGTGCTCCTGGGCACCAGTGACTATTATATGAGATTCCCGATCCCTGAAGTCTCAATCCAAAGAGGTTGGGAACTTTGGGAATCCTCACAAGTTTCTGAAAGAAGGGTATCTAATCCTATAGATGCAGAAGGTGGTTTCAAGACCCATCCTGCCGATATGCCAACTGTTAGATTCTTTATCCTCCTTCCCTTTCCTGCCTGTGCAATTGCCCCAAATTTCCAGAAAATGTTTCTTGGATCTATCCCTTTATCCTAATGTCCAGGAACCCCCACTGGGGCCAAAGCTTTCATCTCCTGGGGGGATGAATTATTCACTTTAAGAGCCTCAGAGCCTGTCCCTTCCTCCCCAGTTCACCCTCCTTACTCCTGCTGGGCAAATCCCAAATACAGCCTGACTCCCCCACTCTGGCTCAACACAGTTCACTGGCCTTCTATCCCTGTGTCCTGGAACCAGGCTGCCAGGCCACAGCCCACTGGATTCCCCCCAGGCATGCCCACCACCATGGAGGCAGGTTGGGCAGGGTGTTGAGTGATGAGTGGTCACTAGCACGTAAGTACATCCCTCTTTTAATCAGTAAAAATATTTTATTTTTTCTGGTTCTACGAATAAATCGTTTCATTGTGAAAAGCTAGCAAATACCAAGAAGTAGAAAGTTTAAAAAATCACCTGTAACCCCTCTAATATCATGCGCTAAAAATGATTTACTTTGTGATACACTTCCTACAGCCTTTTTTCTTTGCATCAGGAAACCTGTTTTTTTCCAAATTGGAATTATACCACATATAATATTTTGTATCCTGCATTTTCCACCCTTGCCGTAACAATCAGCTTATCCCTCTTGTCCCTGCCTCTGTGTGCTCAGGCGTGCTGATCTTTTCTTCTCAAATTCCCATCTCCTCCCCTCCGTCCATCTAGAGCTTACCTTACCTTTAATTCCCTGTCCCGAAAAGCTTTGCCTAATCATTCAGTCTGTATTCATTTTGTTCCTGTCAACAGAGTCGGCCTTTGTTGCACATAATTCAGCACTTGATAGATTGTCTTGTCATTTTCTAATAATTTTGAAAGTTGGTTTTATGTTTCGGCAATAATATGAGCCCCTAATGACCAGCGACCGTGTCTGGCACATAGTAGGCACTGATTTCCAGAATGTTTCGTATTATACGGATTCCACTACTCCCTGTGCCCTTCGTTGTTCTTCTGCAAACACGGACATTCCCAGATAAAGCCACCAGAAGCCGGGAATAAATACCAGTTGAATGGGTGAACACACTTTTGTAAAAATTTACCTTAGAAAGGTCTGTGATTTCTTGTATTTCCATAATCCGGCCCTGCCCTTGGCTTGGTGTAAACGTAATGTGCTCCTCCCCTGGTGTAGCTAAGAAGCACTGACGTAGGGGCAGAACTGTCTTGGACTTCTCTGGGTTGCAAATTATTGAGGGTGGGCCACTCTTTGAGCCTGAAGTAGTCAAGCATTAAAGGAAGAAATGAGATGCAAAGTCTCCTTTGCATACATTATCTTCACAACTTAAAAATCTTTTTTTAAAGAGGTGTTTACTGGGGCATGCCTCTAAGGTGTATGTATACGTTCAAGTGTTCATGGGGCATTGTCTTGGTGGTTGGAGACCCACACAATAACCAAAAGAATATTGAATGCCCACCCTGGGAAGTTCTGCTACATTCTCTAATAGGATGGCAAGAATCCCCCGAGTACCATGGCAGTGCCTAGTGAAGGAAGACAGACCATTACACCAGGCCCTTGATATTGATGATTGGATTTATGAACTAAGATTCAATTGTGAAATTGAATCTTAGCCTAGTATTATATGTTGCCTAAGAGTTACCCCCTGAAAGCCTCCTTGTTGCTCAAATGTAGCCTCTCTCTAAGCCAAACTCAGCATATAAACACACTACCTCCCCCCGCAACCCCCTTTCCCACAAAGATGAGCCTCCCTGGCATCGAGGAATTATTACCAAGCGCCAACTAGCAATGCAACTGGAAAAAGACCTTGACCAAAAAGGGGAAATGGTAAACACAAATGAGTTTTTATGGCTAAGAGATTTCATAGTGAGTCGGGAGGTCATTCCAGAGGTTATGCTTATGAGTGTCTCATCAGGATCTCACTGACTGCCACAGTAAACAGTGCCTCAAACAGTGGTCTCCTGAGGGCTCTAGAGACATCCAAACACTATTAGCAGGGCAGACAAGCTCAGGATTTCGGCACCCTGTCAGTGGGCCTTACTCTGAAATTTATGCTCCCCAGTGTAAGAGACTCATTTATAGTTTCCCTACACATGGCTCTTCTGCCCCTCTTAAATGAACCTATAATTAGCACTATACTTTTTAAATATAAAAGTCCTAGAGATTTAAATCTTTGGTCCGTCCATGTGCCAGTTGGGCCCTGAATTTCAGCAGAGATGCGACACCTAGTCTCCAGTTCATTGGACTCACCCAGGACAACTAACAAGGAGATGATGATGGACAACGCCCATCCCAAGAAACAGAGAGTGTCTGCAACTGCAAGCAAGACACTTCCATCCATCTGCCCCATGGGATCTAAGCACTCTCTCAATTAGAAGCACAGTGGGCATCACCATCCCCAGATCCTCAAGATTGGGGAGTGAACAATGGACCAAAGTAGACTTATTATTATTCTATTATGACTTATTTTTATTATAGCAATGGAAGAACTTTTATCATTGATATAAAGACAGTGGCCACTAAAGGTTCTGAGGGGAGGGAGAGGGAAGAATAGGTGTAATATAGGGGCATTTTCAGGACACTGGAATTGTCCTGCATGACAGATATAGATGATTATATATTTTGTCATGACCTATAAAATTGTGCAGGATGGAGTATAAATTATAATGTAAACTATAGTCCACAGTTAGTAACAATACTTTAATATGGGTTCATCAACTATAACAATAATTCAACAGTAATGAAGGATGTTGTTAATGTGGGAAAGTGTGGAAAGGGAAGGGGTGGGGCATAAGGGAATCCCCTATATTGTTTCTGTAACATTTTATTTAATCTAAAGTTTCTTTAAAAATAAAAAAATTAATTAAAAAGTGTTTAAAAGAAAACTTAGGTTAGATAGGATTATTTTCTATCAATTAAAATAATAAAAAGCATTTTTCTGACTCCATTTTACAAAGACTAATCCCTCCGCTCCCAAACACAAATTCACACACACATACAAATTCCTGCCTGAGCAAGAAAACGTGACCACTCCACTTCTTCCAACTCACCTAATATTAATAACAGACTCAGATGATTCATGGGTCCAGTTGAGGTCCCAGAGGCGCAGAAACTAAGCGTTTGGACACTTTCACCCCAGATCACTTGAGGGATTTTAATTCCAGGCTCCGCTTTGAATTATCCGTCCTCAGTTACCTCACATTTAACGTTTAATTGCATATTGAAGTCTGTGTGGTAGAGGAGAAAGAGCTGTGTATGTGGGGAACAGGAAAGCTGAGTGCTACTCTCTGTAATACTCCCCCCCATCCCCACCCCATGACCCTGCACCTGCTAAGTTGTGTGACTCTGACAAATCACTTCACCTCTCTAGGCCACTTTTCCTAGTTTGTAAACACACCATGACCTCCTTCCAGCTCATGGTCCAGCATTCTATGAAATATCCTTCTCCATCTTCACCATGCCCATATTCTAGATTTTAAAGTTCCAGTCTGAGATGTTTGATGGGGTGGAGATAATTGCAGATTCAGTGTTAAAACAACCAGCGTCAAATTCCTGCCCGTCTCCCCTTTGCTTAGACAGTAGCCTGGGAGCTACCCAAACCCCACATCCTGGAGGAAGCCTTTCTTTCCGTATAATTTTATTATCATCACCCATCATCACCACCAGATGCGATGCCTCTTTTCCTCCTCTGTGCTCCAAGTACATTTTGTTTATTCCCCTGTAATCTTAGACCAAGGCTTTTTATGTCCCTGAAAAAAAGCAGTCCTAAAATGCTCCTGAATGCAACTGTTAATTGGATTATTCTGGTTCACACTCCAGTGACAGGGCTGGGGAAAGGGCACTTATAACGAATATAGGCATTGTTTCTCAGGCATGCTTCGCAGCCATTTACATCTGGGGAGGCTGGGGTGGGGGTGGGGGGTTGCTTTTCATTTTACTGAAGATTTTTCCCAGAATGTTTGAGAAGACGTTGGGAAGGAGCGTTTGCAGACAATGCTGGCTGCAGAAGCGGGGAGGGGCGTGAGGCGGCGGAGCATGGTCCTGACAGATGGCACCTCCTCCCTACGAGAATCGTCGAAACAGTGGGGAAAGGACTGGCTCCAGCAGAAGCCACGCGTGGCCTCGCAGCCCGCTGTGACCCAAGGGGCGCCGGCCGGCCCTTCCCTGGTCCCCGTCGACTCCAGAGCGCCCCCTGGCGCCCCCTGGGCCGAGTTGGCTCCACACGCCTCAAACCCGGGGCAGACTTTGTTTTGTTTAAAAATCCTT
>JAQZBX010101509.1:0-11255 GCA_029593785.1 Cabassous unicinctus
AAAAAAAAAAAAAAAAAAAAGGATACTTCTACCTCACACCGTAAACAAAAATTCAACTTCTATATCAATAAAAGAGCTAGAAGTGTCAAATTCTTACCAAAAAAATGTAGAAAATATTTTGTTAGGAAATGCTTTCTTAAAATATACACCCAAAGCACAAACAACAGAAGGAAAAAATAGTCAAATGGGACCTCATCAAAATTAAAAACTTTTGTGTCACATAATACTTTATCGTGAAAATAAAATGACAACCTAATGAAAACATAATCGGAGGAAATATTTGGAAACCACATATCCAATTTTAAAAGTCAAATATCCAGAATATATAAAGGAATCTTTCAACCTAACAACAAAAAGCCAACATCTCAATTTAAAAATGTGCAAAAGATTTGAATAGACATCTCTCTAAAGAAGATAAACAAATGGCCAGAAATCACATGAAAAGATGTTCATCATTAGCCATCAGGTAAATGCAAATCCAAATCACTATGAGGTACCATTTCCCACACATTAGAATGACTCCTATTAAAAACACAGTCATAACAAGTGTTGGAGAAGATGAGGAGAAATAGCACTTATTCATTGCTGGTGGCAAAGTAAAATGGAGTAGCTGCTATGGAAGAGAGTTTGGCTATTTCTCAGAGAGCTAAGTATAGAACTACCATATGACCTGGAAATCTCATTACTAGATGTATATCCAAAATATTTGAAAGCAGGGATACGAATAGATATTTGCACACCTATGCTCATAACAGCATTATTCACAATTGCTAAAAGATGAAAGCAGTATATGTAATATAATATACATGCTGCTGTTCACCTTGATATTCACAAGTGGTAAACAGTACCTATGCATCCAAACTAAGTGAAATCAAGAGGTCAGGTTGGGGGATGTCTGTTGAGCTTATGAAAGAATCACAATCTGATGTCAAAGATATTCTGCTTTTCAAATATGAAGACCTGCTCCATGATGAGAAGAGGTGCATGGACATGGATGAAGGCTCTAAATCTCCAAATACATTACTCTTAAACCACAGTCCAAGTCTATCTGCATCAACCAATTGCACTTGTATATAAAATCACCTCTCTATACCAATTCCTTACAGCACCACCTGGGTCATATTGCTCTTCTTTCCACAGAAATGCAGCTGAAGAGATGGCAGTGCTATGTGAGTCTAATAATGCAAATTCAAAATACATCAAGGAAAACTGACAGAGCTAAAAACAGAAAGTGAAATAGACACATCTACAATAATAATGTGAGAAAATCTTCCATTAATAATATGTCATAATAAGCAGAGAAGAAATTCATAAAAATAAAGTTCTGGATGACAATAAGTAAAATAGAATTAAATGACTCAGGTCAAGCAGTGTACCCAACAAGGAAAAGCCATATGAAAATTTGATCATATGTAGGCCCATGAACACAACTCAGCAAAGTAAAAAATATTTCAGATTATATTTTAAAACCAAAGTAGAACTTAATAACAAATTAGAGAAAAACAAATAATTTTTAAAAAATCATTCACTGTTTTGAAATTGAATAATATACTACTATATAATCACTAAGTCACAAAATATTAATATTATATTTAGATAAAAATGATACCATTTACAGTTTCATCAAAAAATAAAATTTCTAGTAAGAAATACAAGGAATGATATGTAAAACCTCTGCAATAAACACTACAAAATATTATTGAGAGGAATGTAAGAATACCTAAGTAAATGGAGAGCTACAGCATGTTTATGGATTAGAAAATGTAATATTTGAAGGATCACAACTATCTATTGTAAATAGTCTAAACATTAAATCCAATCACAATCAAAATTTCAGCATTTTTTTAAAATTGAGAAGCTTATTCTCAAAGAAATGCAAATGTCTGAGAGTAATCAAGGCAGTTTTGAAGAACTAAGCTGGTAGACACTGTGCATTAAATGTTCAGGCCTCTATTAAAGTGACTAAGACAGTGTGGCATTGTTGCTATATAGACAAAGATATATATATATGCAGGTGATTTGATGCAGTATTTCCAAGATGGCACTGAATTAGATTGACTTCAAATGGGAAAAAATAATATTGACTCCTATTTCACAACACACATGAAATTAAATTGTAGATGGATACAAGTGTAAATATGAAAGGTAAAAAGAAAAAAGGCCTAGGAAAAAGCATAGAAGGCTGTCTGGACAACTTTGTTAATTAAAGGATACACAAGATGTTAATTGTATGAAGAAAAAATAAAATGAGTTATTTTAAGGTTAATCACTGCTATTCATCATCAGAAATTAATAGATTAAAAAGACAACCCAAAGGGTTTAATAAGAGTTTTGGAATATAAATGCCTAACAATAAACACATATCCACAATATATAATAAAATTTTATGTCAATAATTTTGAAAGACAGTCAAACCAATAGAAACATGGTCAAAATTGATTGAGTATGCACCTCACAGAGCTATCCAAACAGTCAATATTAATGGTTACTCAACTTTGTTGGGAGTCATGAAAAATATATAAATTATTTTTTAAATATATTTTTTATTAAAAAAAAAAGTTATTTAGATTACATAAATGTTACGTAAAAATATAGAGGATTCCCATATGCCCTGCTTTCTACACCTCCCTCACTTACCCACTTTAACAACATCTTTCATTAGTGTGGTACATTCATTGCAATTGATGAAAACATTTTAGAGTATTGCCACTAAGCATGGATTATAGTTTACATTGTAGTTTATACTTTCTCCCGCACAACTTGGTAGGTTATGGCAACATATGTAATGGACCGTATCTGTTATTGTAATGTCCCTCAGGAAAATTCGCAAATACCCATAATGCCCCCATATTTCACTTGTATTTCCTTATCCCTGCCCTCAGAACCTCTAGCAGCCACTGCCACCACATGAACGATATAGTCTCTTCCATTGCTGGAATCACCATAAGTCTATAGTAGAATACCAGTAAGTACACCTTAGTCCATAGTTCATTCCCCAATCCTGAGGATTCTGTGATGGTGTTGCCCACTCCAACTCTAATTGATAGGAGGCTTTGATCCCATGGGGAAGATGGATGGAACTCTCTTGCTTGCAGTTGTAATGGGATGGCCGTTGTCCATCATCATCTCCTTTTCAGTTGTCCTAGGTGAGTCCAATGAACTGGAGAGTAGGTATTGCAACTCCATTCAATTTTGGGCTCAGCTGGCACATAGACAATCCAGAAATTAAAGTCTCTTGGATGTACACCTACCAATTCCAGCACCAACTATAGGTTCAAATAAAAGGGACAGAAGAGGCATGTGTAGAGATGTCACATCTGAGTCCAAATTTGTCACACTCAGGAGCCCAAACTCCAAAGTAGGGCCTACTGGCAAGGCACCAAACTGTGGAGCTCTCTGCCATGACCATAGGACCTGGGTGTCTCCAGAGCACTCAGGAACCCCATTATTTGGGTGTAGTATCTACCTTGCCCGTCTATGAGATCCTGCTAAGACATGGATATGCATTACCTCTCTGATGTTCTCCTGACTCACTTTGAAGTCTCTTAGCCATATACACTCATTTGTCTTTACCTTTTCCCCCTTTTATTCAAGGTCTTTTTCCAGTTCTACCAGCAGCCGGTGCTTGGTAGTAATCCCTCAGTGCCAGGGAGGCTCGTCCCTGGGAGTCATGTCCCATGTTGGAGGGAAGGTAATGCATTTATATGCTGAATTTGGCTTAGAGAGAGGCCACATTTGAGTAACAAGCAGACTCTCAGGAGGCAACTCTTAGGCACTCTCCAATACTAGAGTAATTTGCAAATTCAAGAGCAAAAGTCTCTCAAGCATAGTCATCAACATCAAGGGTCCATCAATCGATCATCCTTCTTCACTAGTCATTGCCCCGGCACTTGGGGGATTTTTGCTGTTCCATTAGAGAATGTGGCAGAGCTCCCCAGGATGGAATTCAATAATCTATCAGTGGTTGTGCAAATCTCCACCCACAGTGGCAATGCTCCACGAACATTTGAACATATTTATGTACTTTATATGTTTGCCCAGGTGAACTTCCTCCCATGTATCCCCCATCACTGACACCCCACCCCATTGATCCTCCATTGCCATAGTTGTAACCTTCTTTGTTAGGAGTCATGAAAAAAACGTAAATTAAATGTATACATTGTTTAAATTGAAGGGATGTGATTTATGGACCAGTGGAATTCTCATTATTTCTGGTGGGAATGTAAATAAGTATAATTAATATGGGGAAGGATTTTCTACATCTCAGTATTGATAGATCATTAAAAACATTAATGAATTTTGATTACATAAAGATAAAAATTAATCTATATGGAAAAACTTGATAATTAGAGAAATATATTTAATGTGTTTTTATTTTTATAATATTTCATTATATTAAAATGAAACTTTAAAAATATTACATTATTACTTTTAATTTTTCAACTTTAACTTGTAACTTTTACAAAAAGATTTTAGAAATCAAGAATAATAGCACTGACAAATCAGTAAAAAAAAATAGGCGAATAATTGAAGAGCTATATATTTATAAAATGGAAAAAATGTGTACTTTGGGGATACATCAAATGTATGAACTTTGGAGTCATAGGGATGAAAAACACTTTTTACAGATATTAAAAGAAAGTTGGTTTGAGTCCTACTTATTGGTTTGTACACATTTAAGTGTGGGTTTAGGACAGGTTCACTTTATTTTCTATTGTTTCAAACAAATGAACAAGGGACTTGTTTGGCTCTCTGGGTCAGCTGCCTTGGTTGAGATTTCAGACTTCAAAAGATATCAGGAGAGTGTTCAAACTGGAAGTAGGGCACAGGATTTGGACTCTGATGGGTCTCCACAACTTTCTGTATATAATTTTATCAGTAGTAAATTCCATATTTTTCCATGTAGTCTCCAAATTGGATATCTCATGTGTGAACACACTCTATCTTTGCTAAAATACTCAAGAATATATTTTTCACAAAGATAATCATTTCCTGAGATGGTAGCCAAATATGATTCTCAATTCATGAATTGAGAGATTCATGTCCCTCGATTTGAGAATGTAGCAGTACTCATCAAGATGGGAATTTAATATTTTGTTTATTGTGTAGGTCTCCTCTGACTGATATAATACCCTATGAAATGATAGACACATTCATTTCCATAGAAGTATACCAAAGGTACACCCTTTCCCACATATCCTCCCACCACTGATACCTGCACCAGTGACCCTCCTTTGCCATATTTGCCAAAAGAACATTGCCACAATTGCATTTTCAACCAAAGACCTACAAATCCCTGAGTTCACCTGTTCCTTACTCCAGCCTTTTCCTCAATTCCATGGCTAGTCCTACCCACCTCCTGATGGAGTTTCAATTAAAGGCCATGACAACTGACAGAAAGCAGGCCACCTTGGAATGTAGGTGACAGGCACCTCTAGTCTCAAGACACTGCAATAGGATCTGGTAGGAGCCTGGTGGGGAAACATCCTGAGCTTCAAAGAGGGTATCATGAATATGTCAGATAAAGGCTTACAAGGTCTGCTACATGCAGGAATGTAAAGAGAACTGAGCCATTAACCCTTAAATCTTGCTGACTTTAGTAAACTGTAAATTGTCATGTATCTATTGCCTTTGCACATGCACACACGTATTTTCTTTGTTCTAAAGGTTAATAAAAGCCACGGTGTTTTATGCAGCTGCACTCTCCTCCCTTTGGATGGAGGGTCTCTTGACCCCAGTTATTTCTTTCTCATCTCTCTTCTTTGTCTCATTTTTTCTCATCTGTGGCACCATTTTCACTTACACAGTTCCTGAACGTCAACATTTGGTGCCCAACATGGGGCCCTGAAAATGCAATTTTTCTTTCAGTCAGTGCGCAGTGGACCAAGGAGCTCCTGAAGAGCAGTTTTAAAGAAAAAGAAAGCAGGAATGTAAGTACATCCTTGTATTCATCAGCGTTATGGGGAAACAGCAGTCAAACTTTGAAGAGTACTCTAGAGAGTTAAAAACTTTATTAAAAAGCACTGATGTAACTCTTAAATCCTCAGCTTTTGAGGAAATTTTTTCTCTTGTACAGAAATATTGTTATTGGTTTCAGCTGCAAGGGAAGGTTATTTTAAAGCTGAAACAATGGAAGTTAGTAATGAAAGCTTTAAAAGGGCTTATCAAAAGGGAGACATAATTCCCCTTCATATATAGTCTTTCTGTAGTCTTATTTCTGTTGCTCTTGAACCATTACAATCAGATGAAAATGAAGATATTAAACTGGATACTGCTATCACTGGACTGATAGCAGAACAAGCTAATGTTGATTATAATGAAAACATATATGAAAAAAATTAATTACCAGCTAAAAACAGATAAACTCATGTCTAATAAAAGGGAAGAAAAGGAAAAGGGAGTTTATGGAACTTTTCCAGTGGTCTCTATGCTGTCCGCTCCAAAAGATGATTTATTATTTTTTGAACCCAAGTCTGCACCTCCTAAGGTATCTACTGATCCATTTTTTATAACATTTGATGACCCTCCAAAGGTTTCTGTTTTTGTGCCAGCACCATCCTCTTCAATAATGAAAATCATAGCACAGGGAAGTAGAGAAGGAGATTCAGAGGCTATGCAACTTTTTTCTGCTTTTCCAGTAATAGTAACTCAAATTCCAGTGGACCCTGAAAATCCCCAAGGGGGTGTACAATTTGAACATGCTCCTATTCCTTTTAAAACTGTCAAAGAATTAAAACAACCATGCACTCAATATGGTGTAAATTCTCCTTATACTCAAGGATTGGTGCAAGGAACGGCACAAGCAGACAGATTATTACCCTGGGATTGGGATTTGTTAGCTCAAGCTGTTCTAATTCAGCAGAATTTTTACAATTTAAAACTTGTTGGGCTGATGAAGCTAATATTGCACCATGATGAAATCAACAGCAAAATCCACCAGTGCCTATTAACACTGAACACATATTAGGAATAGGTCAATGGGCTGGCGTTCCTCGCCAAGCTCAATATGATTATATTGCCATTGTACAAGTTCAATTGTGCTGCCTAGCCACCTGGCAATGAGTCTCCACCCCTGGACAAGCTGTATAATCACTTTCAAAAGTTCTTCAAGGAAATACTGAACCCTATGTTGAATTTGTAGAGAGGCTGGCAGATGTAGTGAACAAGACAGTAACTCAATCTGATCTTAGAGAAATGCTTATTCAGATGTTGACTTTTGATATGCTAACAGTGAGTATAAAAAGGCTTTATGTCCAATAAAGGCAAATGGAGGTACTTTACAGGATTATATAAAGGCATGCCAAGTCATTGGGTCTGATACATATAACATGAACCTTCTTGCAGTTGCTATAAAGGGATGTAGTTCTATGATTAATAATTTAAATTGCTTTAAATATGGGAAACCAGGTCATATGAAATAAGATTGCTGAGCCAAAACTGGTGTGAAAGCTCCATCTAGCAGCAATAATAGATCAATACCAACTCGTGCGTGTCCGATATGCCAAAAAGGGTTATATTGGGCCAATGAATGCCATTCTAGATATCATAAAAATGGCAGTTTCATTAATAAGTCAGGAAACTTCCAAGTAGGCCTCACTCAAGGCCCTCAGACAAACAATATGAGCACATTTCCCAGCCTAGCTCAAATTTACCCAGTCAGCAATGGAGCAGCTCACTCCGGCCTGTAACAGAACTTAAAGCAGCTACCAAAGGCAATGCAGCTGTTGATCTTCCCTCAGCTGAAACTAAGTTTATTACTCCTTCACTGGGTATACGAAAAATAAGGACAAGAATTAAAGTGCCTATTCCAAAAAAACAGTGTATGTTTCATTATTGGCCGTAGCAGTCTTATGACCAAAGGAGTTTTAGTGCAAACTGGAATCATTGACTCCGACTTTGATGGAGAAATCTGTTTATTAGTACAAATTTTAACTCCCTATCAAATTGAATCAGAAGATCATATAGCTCAACTTCTTTTATTACCATATCATAAACCTCAATATTGGCCTATAAAACATACAGGGGGATTTGGTTCCACTGGGCGTAAAGTTTATTGGCAAACAGCAATTGGAGATGAAAGGCCTAAAGTTACCATAAAAATAAATGTAAAGATATTTTTAGGATTAGTAGATACCAGGGCTGATGTCTCTATCATTGCTAAATGATATTGGCCACAAGCTTGGACTTCACAAAAGGTGTCTACAGTTTTCACTGGCATTGGCACAATGACAGATGTTTATAATTGTACTCAGGTATTTAAGGTAGAGGGTCTGGAAGGACAAGAGGCTGCACTGCAGCCTTATGTTGCAGATGTAGGACTTAATTTATGGAGAAGAGACTTATACCAATGGGGAGCTTATTTGAATATTCCTCGTATTTCTGATACAGCTAAACATCTTATTACTCATATGCAATATGCTCCTCCTTCCTGACCTGAGACGTGACTTATTGGAGATTACCATGCCCTGGGATATTCAAATTTAGAGTAAGGGCTATTGTTGCAGAGGGCTTCACATTACCTTTAAAATGGCTAACAACCAAACCTATATGGGTTGAACAGTGGCCCCTTCCAAAAGAAATATTGGAAGCCCTGAAAAGATTAGTACATGAGCAGTTAATGGCAGGGCATATTGAACCCTCTACTACTCCGTGGAATTCTCCAGTTTTTGTTATTAAAAAGAAATCTAGCAAATGGTGCATGTTGACTGATTTGCATGAAATTAACAAAGCTATTCAACCTATGGGATCTTAACAGCCTGGTTTGCCATCCCCAACTATGATTCCACAAAATTGGCATGTTATTATTATTGATATAAAAGATTGTTTCTTTACTATTCCTCTCAATCCAAATGATAGTGAAAAATTTGCATTTACTATTCCTTCTATTAATCATTCAGTTCCTACTGAACGATATCAGTGGAAAGTTTTACCTCAGGGAATGATGACCAGTCCTACATTATGTTAATCCTTTGTTCACATTCCATTACAAATTTTACAAAAACAATTTCTTAATGCTCTGATTATTCATTATTGGGTGATATTCTTTTCGCCACCGAGCAATCTTCTGAGCTGAAACAACTATTTCAGCTGGCTAAAGAAATTCTTCCTTAACATGGGTTACAAATAGCAGAAGAAAAAATTCAAAACCAGGTTCCTTTTCAATATTTAGGCCATACTATTAATACAAATATTTTAACTCCACAAAAGATCCAATTTTGAACTGATAATTTGCATACTTTAAATGATTATCAAAAATGCTGGGTGATATTAATTGGGTATGGCCTACTTTAGGAATTCCAACTTACGCTTAAACTAATCTTTTCAATACTCTAACAGGAGAACCTGACATAAATAGTTCTCGCATTTTAAGCCCAGAAGCAAAAGAGGAGTTAAAAGGGCTGGAAAAAAAGATTACAAAATAGTCAACTAACAAGGATAAATATAAATATTCCAATTTCTCTTTTAATATTAATATCTTGCCATTCCCCTACTGGGATACTTTGGCAAGAGGAGGGCATAATAGAATGGATATTCTTACCCAACAAGGATACAAAAAAACTTCATACTTATCCTGAAAAAATTACAGCAATAATATCAAAAGGCCATATTTGACTGAGACAGCTTATGACTAGAGATTCTGATAAAATCATACTAGACCTTACAAAGCAGGAGCCTTCTCAGCTCTGGCAGTTCAATAACTCTTGGCAAGTGGCCTTAGGAGATTTTATTGGAACAATTGACAATCACTTCCCAAATTCAAAATTTTTACAGTTGTTAAAACGTACTTCATGGATTCTTCCTAAGGTTGTCAAACAACAACCCCTCTCTGCTGCACTAACTTACTATACTGATGGCGGCAGTAATGGAAATGCAGGCTATTTAGGCCCAGCTACAAAATCTTGGAAAACCCCTTATTCATCTGCCCAAAAGGTAGCACTAATAGCTGTTGTTCAATTGCTAACTGATGTTTCAGGATCTTTAAATATTGTGTCTGATTCTGTTTATATTTGTCACGTTGTTTGTCATATAGAAATAGCTCAGATAACTCCAGCTTCTGAATTAGAGGTTCTTTTCCTACAATTACAAAAAACTGTTCATGAATGATCTAATCCAAATTATATTACTCATATTTGTTCCCATTCTCAACTTCCTGGCCCTATGGCTTCAAAAAATTATTTGGTAGATAAACTTATTGCTCATACAGAAACTGCTGCTGATTATCATAAACTTGCACATAGTAATGCTTCTGGCTTACATCATAAATATCCCCACTTAACAGTAAAAAAAGTAAAAGGATTGTTAGAAAATGTCTTACTTGTGGGCCCATAAATGCCCCCACTTTCTCTCCAGGAACAAATCCTAATGGAGAACATCCTAATGAAATTTCACAAATGGATGTTACACATGTGCCCTCTTTTGGCCACCTTCAGTATGTACATGTCACAGTGGACACATTTTCTAATTTTATTTGGGCAACTGCTCAAGCTGGTGAAAAGGCCTCACATGTACATTCTCACTTATTACATTGTTTTGCTATAATGGGCCTGCCGGCCCAGCTAAAAACTGATAATGGGCCTGCCTATCTTAGTCAATCTTTCAAAAAATTTTGCAGTGGCTGGAACATTAAACATGTTACAGGAATTTCATATAACCCCCAAGGACAAGCTATTGTAGAAAAATCAATCACTTAATAAAATTAATGTTGCAGAAGCAAAAAGGGGGAGATGGAGGAGAATCTGCTAAAGACAAACTAAAGCATTGCTTACATTAAATTTTCTTAATAGACAAAAAATTTCTAATACCACAGCAGCAGAAAGACAATGGGAGATTAATAAAAGGAATGAAAATGAAAAAATGTGGACAACCAATATATTGGAAAAATGAAACAACCAATAAATGGGAAAAAGGAGAGGTAAAGATTTGGGGCCGAGGTTTTGCTCTTATCATTACAAAAACAGGAGAAGAGCAGTGGGTGCCCCCCAGAAGAATCAAGCCTAGAGTTGAAGATGCTGCCGAAATTTAAACTATGGACATGGTAGTTACACATTGGGTTAATTATAGGTAAAGTATTAGGTCAAGGTAAGATACCACATCATAATTACACTTATTGGGCATACATAACCAACCCACCTTTTTTAGAGCTGTTAAGTTGGGATGATGAATCTTACCCAATTTATCTTAATCAATCTCACCATTTTCCAGGAACTATAGATATACAACTATCCTTAAAGCCAAAAGAAGAAGGGAAATTTATA
>JAQZBX010101510.1:0-11255 GCA_029593785.1 Cabassous unicinctus
ACGCTATACTCTGAAGGAACTGCATGAGTTTTCCAACTTATATAGACAGAAATCAGGGGCATATGTGTAAGAATGGATACTAAGGGTATGGGATAATGGTGGAAGGAATATAAAGTTGGATCAAGCTGAATTTATTGATATGGACCCACTAAGCAGAAATTCTGGATTCAATGCTGTAGCTCGAGGGGTTAGAAAGGACTCTAACAGTTTGTTTGGGTGGCTGACTGAATCATGGAACAAACGATGGCCTAGCATGTCTGATGGTGAGATGCCTGATTTGCCATGGTATACAGTAGATGAGGGTATTCAAAGGCTGAGAGAGATTGGAATGCTAGAATGGATTTACCATTTGAGACCTGCCCACCCACCCCAGGAATGTCCAGAGGACACACCTTTAATCAGGACCCTGAGGAATAATTTGTAAGATTAACTCCATCTTCTCGGAAGAGCTCTGTGGTTGCTCTTCTCTGCAGTCCAGATATTATTGGGGTTGGGGGAGGGGTGTTGTAATGGAATAGGAATCCTTAAACATTATGGGGATGATCAGATATCGTTCCGGTAAAAGTCAAGTATCATCAGTTAATCGCCAAAGGCAAGGTGGACGTGGCTACCGCAATGAAAGACAGATTCAAAACAGCACACAGAATAGTCTGAGTTGCATGGAGTTATGGCGTTGGCTAATAGATCATGGGGTACCTAGAAGTGACATACATGGGCAGTCTACTAAATTTATTCTGGATCTGTATAAGCAGAAGAGTTCTAGGTCAAGTGAACAAAATCCTAACTCTAATTACAGACGCAGAGAATCACGGCCCCTTAAGCAATTCCCAGCCTTGAGACAGTTTACAGACCCAGAGCCCCTTGAATGAGGAGAAGGCCAGGTCCCCTTGAGGAAGGATCTTGTTAACCTGCCAAAAATTTAGACTGTTCATCTTCCTCCTTTCTTTCCACAGGGATACCTATGGCCTTTTGCCAGAGTAACTGTGCATTGGGAAAAAGGAAATGATCAGACATTTTGGGGATTATTAGACACTGGCTCAGAAGTGACATTAATTCCAGAAGACCCAAAATGTCACTGCTGTTCCCCCCATCAGAGTAGGGGCTTACGGAGGTCAGGTGATTGATGGAGTTTTAGCTCAGGCCCGTCTCACAGTGGGTCCAGTGGGTCCCTGGACCCATTCTGTGGTTATTTCTCTAGTTCCAGAATGCATAATTGGAGTAGACATACTCAGTAACTGGCAGAATCCCCACATTGGGTCCCTGACTTGTGGAGTGAGGGCTATTGTGGTTGGAAAGGCCAAGTGGAAACCTCTAGTATTGCCCCTGCCTAGCAAAATAGTAAATCAAAGGCAATACCAGATTCCCTGGAGGTATTGCAGAGATTAGTGCCACCATCAAGGATTTGAAGGAAGCAGGGGTGGTGATTCCCACCACATCCCCATTCAGTTCTCCTATTTGACCTGTGCAGAAAACAGATGGATCTTGGAAGATGACAGTAGATTATTATAAACTTAACCACGTGGTGACTCCAATTGCAGCTGCTGTCCCAGATCTGGTATCATTGCTTGAGCAAATCAACACTTCCCCTGGTACCTGATATGAAGCTGTTAACATGGCAAATGCTTTTTTCTCAATTACCATTAGTAAGGACCACCAGAAACAGTTTGCTTTCAGCTGGCAAGTCCAGCAGTATACTTTCACTGTCCTGCCTCAGGGGTTATAGCAACTCTCTATCCCTATGTCATAATATTGTCCTCATGGACCTTGATTGTCTCTCCCTCCCACGAGATATCACACTGGTCCATTATATTGATGATATCAAGTTGATAGGACCTACTGAGCAATAAGTAGCAAAGACTCTAGATTTAGTGGTAAGACATTTGTGTGAGAGAGGATGGGAAATAAATCCAACAAAAATACAGGGTCCTTCCACCTCAGTGAAATTTCTAGGTGTCCAGTGGTGTGGGGCCTGTGGAGATATCCCTTCTAAAATAAAGGATAAGCGGTTGCACCTGGCCGCTTCTACGACCAAAAAAGAAGCACAAAGCTTAGTTGGCCTCTTTGGATTTTAGAGACAACACATCCTCATTTTGTTGTGCTACTCTGGCCCATTTACCAAGTGACCAGAAAACCTGCTAGTTTTGATTGGGGACTGGAACAAGAGGAAGCCCTGCGACAGGTCCAGGATGCTGTGCAAGTGCACTAACACTTGGACCATATGATCCAGCAGATCCAGGGGTGCTGGAAGTTTCAGTGACAAATAGTGGTTCTGTCTGGAGACTCTGGAAGGCCCCTATAGGGGAATCACAATGCAGACCCTTAGGATTTTGGAGAAAGCCAGGCCATCCTCTGCAGATAACTACTCCCCTTTTGAGAAGGAGCTTTTGGCTTCCTACTGGGCCTTAGGAGAGAATGAATTCTTAACCATGGGCCATCAAGTTACCATGAGACCGTAGTTGCCTATCATGAGCTGGGTATTGTCTGACCCACCAAACCATAAAGTTGGGCGTGCACAGCAGCCCTCCATAATAAAGTAGAAGTGGTATATATGAGATAGGGCTCGAGCAGGTCCAGAAGGCACAAGTAAGTTACATGAGGAAGTAGCCCAAATGCCCATGGTCACCACCCCTGCCATATTAACTTCCCTTTCCAAGGCCACAGCTTTGGCTTCTTGGGGAGTCCCTTACAATCAGTTGAATGAGGATGAGAAAACTCGGGCCTGATTTACAGATGATTCTGCACGATATGCAGGTACCACACCAAAGTGGACAGTTGCGGCACTGCAGCCCTTTTCTGGGACATCCTTGAAGGATAACGGTGAGGGCAAATCCTCCCAGCGGACAGATCTTTGAGCAGTGCATCTAGTTGTTCATTTTGCTTGGAAGAAGAAATGGCCAGAGTTGTGTTTGTACACTGATCCATGTGCCAATGGTTTGGCTGGATGGTCAGGGACTTGGAAGGAACATGATTGGAAAATTGGTGACAAGGAGGTCTGGGGAAGAGCAATGTGGATAGACGTTTCTGAGTGGGCAAAAACATGGACATATTTGTGTCCCACATGAATGCTCCCCAGTGGGTGACTTCAGCAGAGGAAGAGTTTAATAATCAAGTGGATAAGATGACCCACTCTGTGGCTAATGTTCAGCGTCTTTCCCCAGCCACTCCTGTCATTGCCCAATGGGCTCATGAACAAAGTGGCCATGGTGGTAGGGATGGAGGTTATGAATGGGTTCAGCAACATGGACTTCCCCTCACCAAGCCTTACTTGGCTACAGCCACTGCTGAATGCCCAATCTGCCAGGAGCAGAGACCCACACTCACCCCTAGATATGGAACCATTCCTCGAGGTGACCAGCCTGCTACCTGGTGGCAGGTTGACTACATTGGGCCACTTCCGCCATGGAAGGGGCAGCAATTTGTTTTAACTGGAATAGATACATACTCTGGCTATGGGTTTGCATTTTCGGCACGCAATGGTTCTTCCAAAACTACCATCCGTGGACTTACCGAGTGTCTACCACAATGGTCTTCCACACAGCATTGCTTCTGATCAAGGAACCCATTTCACAGCACATGATGTGCGGGAACGGGCACATGCCCATGGAATTCACTGGTCTTACCATCTTCCCCATCACCCTGAAGCAGCTGGATTAATAGAATGGTGCAATGGCCTTTTGAAGACTCAATTACAGCACCAGCTAGGTGGCAATACCTTGCAGGGCTGGGGCAATGTTCTCCAGGAGGCTGTGCATGCTCTGAATCAGCATCCTCTCTATGGTGCTGTTTCTCCCATAGCTAAGATTCATGAGTCCAGGAATCAAGGGGTGGAAATGGGAGTGGCACCACTCACTATTACCCCTAGTGACCCACTAGGAAAATTTTTGCTTCCTGTCCATGCAACCTTAAGCTCTGGTGGTCTACAGGTTTTAGTCCCAAATGGAGGAGTGCTGCCACCAGGGAACATAACAATGATTCCATTGAACTGGAAGTTAAGACTGCCACCTGGCCATTTTGGGCTCCTCTTTCCTGTGAATCAACAGGCAAAGAAGGGAATTACTGTACTGGCTGGGGTGATTGAGCCTGACTATCAAGGGGAAACAGGATTACATCTACATAATGGGGGTAAAGAAGAGTTTGCCTGGAATTCAGGGGATCCTCTAGGGCATCTCCTAGTACTGCCATGCCCTATGATTAAAGTCAATGGAAAATTGCAACAAACCGATTCAAGCAGCACTAACAATGGCCAAGAATCTTCGGGAAGGAAAGTTTGGGCCACCCCACCAGGCAAAGAACCACGGCCAGCTGAAGTCATGGGAACATGGAATGGGTAGTGGAAGAAGGTAGTGATAAAGATGAACTTAGACTATGTGACCAGTTACAGAAATGAGGACTGTAATAGTAATGAACCCTTCTTCCTTGTTTCATTATGAATATGATTGTATATGTACACAAAATGAATTTCTTGTTTTCTTCCCCAACCTTTTCCCTTATTATATGAAAAGTTGTATTAATTCCACATCATAATATTTAAGGATGTCAAGTTATTTCTTTCATTTAGCATTTGCTATAATCTGCAAGGAGAAGCCAAGCTGCATTCTGTGAGTTTGCTTTGGAAAGTTCTTCAGCTAAATGCCCAGGCTTGCCATTTTCAAATTCTGCCTTCCATAAAACACCAGGAGTTAATCTTGCTAAGTTCTCTGCAACTTTTAAACACGGATCACCTTTCCTCCAGTTTCCAATTATAGTTTCATCATTTATTTCTAAGGCCTCATAAAAAAATCTCTTTAGCATCAATATTCCTACCAATAGTCTCTTCAAAGCACTGTAGGTCTTTTCTACCAAGCATCTCACAATTCCTCCAAAAAATACCCCTAATGATTTTTAAAACCATTCCAGCATTTTGATAATTGTCAAAGCACAACTCCACTCTCTGGTAGCAAATTCTGTATTAGTCAGCTAAAGGGATGCTGAAAGAAAATACCAGAAATTGTGTGGCTTTTATAAAGGGAATTTATTTGGGGTAGAAGCTTACAGTCGCAAGGCCATAAACTGTAAGTTACTTCCCTCCCCAAAGTCTTTTGCCATGTGTTAGAGTAACATGGCTGCTGGTCTCTGTGTGTTCAGCCTCCTTGTTCCTCCTAAGGCTCCATGGTTCCATATCCTTCAGTCTTTTTCTCTCTCCCTGGGGCTTGATTGTTTTTGGGTTCAACTGCTCTGTTCCCCACATAAGGCCTGCTGTAGACTATAAGGTGAATAGCTCCTCTCTTCCTGGGACTTCTGCCATGTCTAAGGAAGCCTTCTCTCCTTCCTCACATATCTGCTTATCTGTGTATTTGCATTCCAAGGCTCCAGTATTAAAAACTCCAACAACCCTTCTCTGAAGTGTGGTTTTCTTTGTGAGTTCCTGCCCACCAAGGGTGTGGGGACTCAAAGTTTTACTCACATGGTCCAATCAAAGCCTTAATCATTATTTAATCAAGTAAAAGTGAAACCTCTGTATCCAATATAACCTAATATGCACAGAGGAACAGACCAGTTTACAAACATAATCCAGTATCTATTTTTGGAATTCATAAACAGTATCAAACTTCTACAGGTGCCCAGTTGTTTGGTCAAGCAAGCACTGGACTAATTGCAATATAGGGGCATTTCATGTACTTTAATAGTGAGTTGCTTGCATAGATGAATGGTTACATCTTCAATCCCCTAAAGAGATTACTATTAGTAATGTGTGATGTCTCATCCAAGCAGTTGAAGGGCTTATAAGGGAAAGTGATTTCAGCATTCAGAAAGAATTCCTATTTTTACTTCAGATAACCAGTCTCCTGGCAACTCATCAAAGACCTTCATCAGAGACCCTGGTTTACAGCATACCTATAGTACTTGGATTTGTGCATCCCCATGGTCACATGAAACAATTTTATAAAATCTCATACTGTTTACAGATATCTCCTGTTTGTTTCCTTAGAGAACCCTAAATAATATAATGAAGGTCATTTCTCACTCTTGTCAGGATTTTATTGTTATTTTATTGTTAATTGGCTTTGTGTTGTCTCTTCTTTGATGGCTGCTCCAACTTATTTTAGACCTTTAGTGTAGCCCATGTGTAACAGATCAGGTTTTTTCTACTCTTCTTCATCTAGTTCTTGCTGTGGCTAACAGTACAATTTTTAAGACTGCAATTTTGTGCAGTTGTTTCACCTCCAAATTAAAGATCCCTTTTTTTCTATTCTTTCTCTGGGAATCTTCTTCTGTTCTGATTGTTTTTATGCAGAAATTTCCCCTCAACTCCTATGATTTGTTTAAATTATTTCCCTCACTTTGTGTCCCCTTTTCCTTACATTTTTCTTTTCTGTTTTATAACTGTCCAGCTTGATACTCCTTTTCTATTCATAACTTTTCTGCCTCCAGTTTCTTCCCTGTTATGGTATCCTACCCCAAGAAGGCAGATTGGGTCAAACCAGAATGATGATGGGTCATTCAAAAAAAGTCTGTTTTGCATTTATGTGCCAACCAATATAAACTGGATTGATTGTGTTCATTTGTTGCCAACAGTTTTGTTATGGGTTTTTTCTCTCCCCCCATGGGGGCCCTTTTGTATGCAACATTATTTAGTGTCTTGTGTTCTGCCCTGGGTCTCTATGGACTTGGGTCCCTGTGCCCGGCTATGTATGGGGCTCTAACTTTCTGCTGTGAGTGGCTCTTCAGTCTGCTTCTGCAGCTGGATGGACTCAGAACATGCTGCCCCTGTGCAACTCCACAGAAGCATAGGACAAAGTTTGGATAAGGGATCTGAATTGGCAAGTCCAGGACAGAAATTTCCTACCTGATCATGGTGATTCTTTTTATTTTTCTTCATTTCAGCATTTGTGGAGTCCTTTACTCTCTACCATTTTTCAAATTTTAAGCAAGAGGAATTTGTATTTATCTGTTGGTTCTGAGGGGAGACTTTTCCAGGGGGGTTCTTACATCATCATATTGATTTGTCTTTTTGCTACCTTTTTTTTTAATAATATACTTTTTTATTTTTAACAGATACTTAGATTACATAAATGTTATACAAAAAATATAGGGATTCCCGTATGCCCCACTCTCCATCCCTCCCACACCCTCCCATATAAACATTCTTCATTAGAGTGGCACATTCATTGTAATTGATAAACACACCCTGGGGCTTTGCCATTCAGCATGGACCATAGTTCACATTGTAGCCTGCACTTTCTCCCACACAGTTTTGCATGTTATGTAATGATATAAAATGGCCTATATATGTTGCTGCAATGTCATTCAGGATGATTCCCAAGTCCTGAAAAAGGTCCCATATTACAATTGTTTTTCCCTATCCCTGCCCCCAGATGCTGCAGTGGCCACTGGCTCCACATCAATGTTTTAATTTCTTCCATTGCTAGAATCACAATATGTCTATAGTAGAATACCAGTAAGTTCACTCTAGCCCATAGTTCTCGCCGCATCCTGAGGTTACTGGGATGGTGATTCCACTCCTCCTGTAATTGAGAGGTCGCTTATATCCCATGGGGAAGATAGATGGGACTATCTTGCTTGCAGTTGCATACTGTCTTTGTTCTTTGGGATGGTCATTGTCCATCCTCATCTCTTTGTTAGTTGTCCTGGATGAGTCCAATGAGCTGTAGAGTAGGTATTGCAACTCTGCTGACGTTCTAGGCCCAGCTGGCACATGGACAACCCAAATACTCAAGTGTCTTGGACGTACACCTGCAAACTCCAGCACCAACTATAGGTTTAAATAGAAGGGCCAGATGAGCCATGTGTAGGGAAGACATAATTGAGTCCAACTCTGTCACTCTCAGTAGCACAAACTCCAAGTTAACAAAACAATTATGCACACCATGTAGGATTCCCACAAATTACCCTAGGACCAACACTATTTATTGTTGTGACACATT
This sequence comes from Cabassous unicinctus, assembly GCA_029593785.1. Lineage (NCBI taxonomy): Eukaryota > Metazoa > Chordata > Mammalia > Cingulata > Chlamyphoridae > Cabassous > Cabassous unicinctus. Next base: position 7,926 of record JAQZBX010101510.1, read on the forward strand.
TGTCACAATTGATGAAAGAACATTGTCATACTATGATAGTGTCTATTGATGTAAAAGTTTTAAATTTTGATGGTCTGATTTATCTAATTTTTCTTTTGTTCTCTGTGTTTTTTTGTGTGTCCTAAGAATCCATTGCCTAATACAATGTCCTGAAAACTGTCTCCTATATTTTCTTCTAAAGGTTTTATGGATTTAGCTTTTATACTTAGGTTGTTGATCCATTGTGAGTTCATTATTTTATATGCTACCTCAACTTTAAATGGCAAAACTGCTTAAGAATTTGACACATAGTAGCAGCCACATTGGGGCTAAAGACCGTGTGTTACTTTTTGTACATAGCACAGGTCAGAGATTCTTCCACTTAATGTGTAAATAAATTAGATGTGGCACTTATTATATAGGTTGTGTCTTATTATCTTCGGGATGGGACCCATACTCTGCATTTCTGCAGAGATTTCAGAGGATGAGCTTGCTAGTTTCAAAGAAAGCCATGAACAGAAGGTCAAGTGAGAGGACAACCTTTATTCAATTTGTTGATATTGAGGAGAAGTGAACCCAACAGCTGGTCTCAACACTTATTAATAACTTCAGAGTCTTTATGACTTTTAAAACCAACACTAGTCTGGCTTGAGTACTTAGGCCCCTGATTTGAACCAAGGAAGAGAAAATTGACAGCTTTTATTCATTCTTGAGCCTGAATTAATTCATAGATAAGAAAAGTTACAATGGAAAGGAGGCCATTACACTTGGAAAGCCCTCCTATAACTCTCCCAAGATTTTATGGAAGTAAAACTTCTACTGGAAATTCTGAACTTTACCCAACAGGACACCTAAAGATGTCTACTTCTTTGCAGAGACAACTAGGCACTGGGAAAGGAAAATCCTTACTTTTGAGAGCTATCAGATGCCGCTCTAAGCAAATCATTAATCATTGGCTGCTTATTGACATTAGGCAGCAAACAGAGCTTTGATTTCAGAAAGCCACACCAAAATCCCAAAATCAATATATTCCAGTCCAGTAGTTATTTTGTCAGCCCAATAAGAAAAATTGTAAAACAGAGATCTAGAATCTGATGAAATGCTCAGATTGCCTTCATGTCTCTGAAAAGTCTATGTTCAAAAAGTTAAGCAATCCTGCCACCTCGAGAAAATAGAAAAGAATGGAGATATCTGTAATATCAAAACATTTTTCTGCAGTTTGCCCAATGAAGTATATTAAGTCTTAGGAATTAATTATGATTATAGGTAATATAATTAAATAGTGATCCTTGTTAGAATTCCTGTCAAATATGTATTAGTCAATTGAATAAATCAATTATTGCTCCTTAACATTTTCAGACCCCAATAAGCACCTAGTTAAAAGATGACTGGGTATTAATCATTGGTGTGATAATGTAAATAGCTACAATTTGGTCATGCTTTGATATAAAGCACATGATGTCAACTGCTCCTTCAAAGGTCAAGTCATGTAAGAAATTGGTACCACACCCTGAATCCATGGAGAGAATATGCCTGTATAAAATCATGTGGTGGTGGAAGAAAAAAGAAAATTATCACCTAAATGTGTAACTTTCATAAATTAAACAGCTTTATGTAGCATAATTTTCCTAACATGAAAATTTAAAGTTTGATTAAGAAAGATAATACAGACAAATTTTCTAGTAAAGTGATCTCACAATTAAACACTAATTTTCCTGGAAGCAAAGTAAATTACTTCAGCAAATATACTGATAAAAATATTGAAAAATGCACCCTGACAAAACCAATGGCCATAAATAGGCAGAAAGTGGGACACATAAGTGTGAAATATCATAACGGGTGGCACATAAAAATCGAGATCATTGCACATGACTGCCAGCAGAGGAAAATTGGCTCCTCTTATTGTCTTACAGTCAAACGTGAACCATTGAGTTAATATAGGAAATGTTCATCCCAGAAAATGGTCAGTAAAATTCTTGTAGATTCTAGAAATATGAGGGAAAGAAGACTTTGAGCTGTGATGAGAGGCAGCAATCCCAAAGGACACTTTGTTCAGTTGTCTGGTTGCTTCATGTTCTAGTTTGCTGAAGGCTGCCAGTATACCAAAAATAGTTTTGCTTTTATATTATTAGGATAAAGCCTTGCAAATACAAGACCATTAAAATGTTCAAATCAAGGCATAATCAAAACATACTGTCTCACCAAGATGCATCTGTGGACAAACAGGCACAGGCCAGCAGCATCTAAAAATGCTTTCTTTTGGAAAAAAAAAAGGAAAAAAAATGCTTTCTTTTGGGGCTCAGCAGTGCACCATCAAACACGAGGCAGGAAATATTGGTGGCCCACTCATCTCTCCCCTCTCCTCAGGGGTTCATTGCTTCAGTTTCAGCTGTTCCACTGATGCCAATCTCCAGCCTCTCTCTCAACCTCTAGGGGTTTCTCTCTTTGTCTACACCTGTAAATTATCATAGAATAGTAGTTCACATGGCAACTTTCTTTCTCTGTGTGTTTCTGCATGTTTTTCCCATGTTTAAGGGCTCCAGCTAGAGGCCCAAGACCCACCCTGAGTCATAGTACACTGAAATACTCCAGTCAAAGACCCAAAACTTAATTCAATCCAATCAAAGAGTCGCATACCCACAGGAATGGATTTGCTCCAAGAACATGATCTTTTCTGGGATTTATAAAATCTTTAAACTGTCACACTCCAATTTACAATATGATGACTATATACCTTGGAATAGGTCTAAATGTGTTTTTCCTGTCTAGTGTCCATTGGGGTTTCTTGGATGTTTGTATTCATGTCTTCTGTCATCTTTGGGAAGCTTTCAGCCATTGTTTCTTCAAACATTTTTCTTTCCCTTTTTCCTTCTCCTCTCCTCAAACTCCAATAATATGTATATTTGCATGCTTCATGATGTCCTATAGGTTCCTTAGGCACTGCTCACATTTTTAAATTCTTTTTTCTATCTGCTCTATATCCTGTATATATTTTTCATTATTAATTATTGATTCAAGGCATTTATTGAGACTTATTGTTAGGGATATAGCATTGAATATGACAGAGTACTTTTTATCGGTAAACAAATTTATTTTATTCTACATGAACATTATTAGCGTAATACCATTTTCCATCACCTTTGTGCTTAAAATAGTCCTAGCTCAATGGCTTTCATAAAGAGACTTAGTGTAGTAAGCTTTGTTGACTGAATGAAATAAAAAGAATGACAATTAGCTTTTACTGAATTCCTGATTCACTAACTTTTAGGCTAAGGATATTAATCAACTGCAGTATCTCATATAAAGCTCACAATTACCCACATTTCAAAGATAAAAAGAAGCAGAAGCTTA
>JAQZBX010101511.1:0-11255 GCA_029593785.1 Cabassous unicinctus
AAAAAAAAAAGGATTTTATTTGTTTTTTGTTTTTTTTTCCATTTTTTGCAATCAATTTTTAAAAGATAGACATTTTACAAAACACTTTCTATGATCATAATGGAATGAAGTTCTAAATCAAAAATGGATGTAATAAAGGAAAATTCATAAATACATGGGGATTAAACAACACACATTAAATAATCAGTGTGTCAAAAAAATGGCAAGAGAATTTAGCAAATATCTTGAGACAAATGAAAATGAGAACAAAACATATTAAAACCTATGGAAAAGGATACTGTATTTTGTCAACAGCTTTTTCTGCATCTATAGAGATGATTGCATGATATTTTTCTCTCGATCTCTTAATGTGGTGTATTACATTGGTTGATGTAAATCATTGACCATGGTTAGTAACAATGCCTCAATATTTGTATATCATTTGTAACAAATGTACCCTCCACATGTAAAATATTACTAATAATGGAGCAGGGAAAAGGGCGAAGTTGTTGGGTATATGGGAATCACCTATATTCTTTACTAGACTTTTCTGTAACCTAAAGCATTTTGAAGATAAAATGAAAAAAAAAAAGACACTGTGGGAATATGGAGAAGAAAATGTCACTGTACTTACAAGACAACAGATCTTATAGTGATGAAAGATATAATGTCAAAGATTTTTTTATTATTTCAAAGTTTTTAAATTTTTGTATTTTATTCATCATTTTTTAAACTATCATTATTTCATTTTCTTATAACTTTGATTTGATTATTTTGTTGGCATGGAAGAAGGTTGGCTGGGGGCATAACAATAAGGCATATGAATGTGTTCAAGTGTTCATGGGGCATTGTGATGGTGGGTGGAGATTCACACAATAGCAGAAAGAATATGTAATTCCCATAATGGGGAGGTCTGGTATATTCCCTATTGGGATATCAAGAATCCCACAAGTACAGGGCCAGTGCCTAATGAATGAGGATAGACCATTGTGAAGGGTCCTTGTAGCTGATGACTGAACTTATGAAACTTTTCTTTTGAAATTGAAACTTAGCCTACAATTATAGTTGCCTAAGAGTTACCACCTGAGAGTGTACTTGTTGCTCAAATGTGGTCTCTCTCTAAGTGAAACTCAGCATATAAATGCATTATCTCCTCCTACCCCCTCTGCATGGGACATGACTCCCAGAGATGAGCCTCTAAGTGCCAACTAGCAATGCAATTGAAAAAATACCTTAACCAAAAGAAGGAAAAGGTAAATACAAATGAGTGTTTATGTCTAAGAGATTTCAAAGTGAGCCAGGAGATCATTCCAGAGGATGTGCTTATGCACGTCTCAGCAGGATCCCATTGACTTACACAGTAAATAATGCCTAAAAAGTTGGGCTCCTGAGGACTCTAGAGACATCCAGACATTATAGCCAGGGTAGACATCTCAGGACTTTTGTGCCCTTCCAGTGGGCCCTACTTTGGAATTTATGCTCCCCAGTGTGACAAAATTGGATTCTGTTCTGGTTTCTCTACACATGGCTCTTCTGCCTCTTTATTTGAAACTATAGTTAGTTCTAGATTTGAATGGTGTATGTCTAAGACACTTAAATCTTTGGGCTAGCCAGTTGCCAGTTGCATCCTGAATCTCAACAGAGCTGCAACACCTACTCTCCAGTCATTGAACTCACCCAGGACAACTAACAAGGAAATGATGGTGGACAACGCCCATCCCAAGGGACAGAGATTGTCTGCAACTTTAAGGAAGATAGTCCAATCTCTCTGCTCCATGGGAACTAAACCCCTTCTCAATTAGAGGCGGACTGGACATCACCATCCCAAAATCATCAGGTTTGGGGAATGAATGATGGACTAGAGTAGACACACTGTTATTCTACTATAGACTTATTGTCATTCTAGCAATGGAAGAACTTTTATCAGTGATGTGGAGGCAGTGGCCACCGGGGGTTGTGAGGAGAGGGAGAGGGAATGTTATGTGTAATATGGGGGTATTTTTGGGACATTGGAATTTTCCTGAATGATGTTTCAATGAGGGATACAGGTCATTATATATTTTGTTATAACTTATAAAATTGTGCAGATACAGAGGATAAATTCTTTTGTAAACTACATTCCAAGCTTATTGGCAATGATCCAATATATAGTCATGAATTGTAACAAATGAACCACATTAATGAAAGATATTATTAATATGGATAAGTGTGGGAGTGGTAGGGAGTGAGGAATATGGGAATCCCCTATATTTTTAATTTAACATTTATGTAATCTAAATGAACTTTTACAAAAAAATTTTTAAACTATTAAAGAAATGGATAACCGCAAAGACAGTGCTGAGAGGGAAATTTATAGCTCTCAATATTTACATTTAAAAAAAAAAAGGAAGATATAATCTAACTGTACACCTGGAGAACCTAGAGTAAGAAGAGCAAGCCAAACCAAGCTGAAGGAAAGAAATAGAAAAGATCAGAGCAGAAATCAATGAAATTGAAAACAAAAAATACAATAGAGAGAATCAACAAAATCAAAAGTTGGTTCTTTGAGAAGATCAACAAAAATTGACAAATCCTTGGTTAGACTCACAAAGGGAAAAAAAGAGGATGCAAGTAAAATCAGAAAAGAGAGGGTGTAAATTACCACTGACCCCACAGAAATAAGAGAAATCATAAGAGGATACTAAGAACAAATGTATGCCAAAACACCAGACAATGTCAGCAACATGGAGAAATTCTGAGAAACACACGAGCCACATACATGGACCCTTGAAGAAATAGAACACCTCAACAAACCAATCACAAGTACAGAGATTGCAACAGTTATCAAAAACCTCCCAAAGATGAAAAGCCGAGGACCAGATGGCTTCAAAGGTGAATTCTACTAATCATTCAAAGATGATCTAATAAAAAAAATCCTTCCAAAAAATTGAACAGTAAAGACAGCTACCAAAAAATTGAACAGTAAAGACAGCTACCAAAAAATTGAACAGTAAAGACAGCTACCAAAGTCATTCTATGAAGCAAACATCACCCTAATAACAAAGCCAGATAAAGATACTACAAAAAAGAATTGCAGACCAATATCCCTAATGAGTACCAATGCAAAAATCCTCAACAAAATACTTGCAAAGAGAATCCAAAAGCACATTAAAAGAATTCTACACCATGATCATGTGGGCTTTATCCCAGGTATGCAAGGGTGGATCAAAATAAGAAAATCAATTAGTTTAATAAACCACATTGAAAAATTAAAGAAGAAAAATCACATGATCATCTTGATTGATGCAGAAAAGGCATTTGACAAAATACAGCACCTTTTCTTATAAAAACACTCCAAAAGATAGGAGTACAAGGAAGCTTTCTCAATATGGTAAAGTGCATATATGAAAAACCTACAGTAGCATTTTACTCAATGGTGAAACACTGAAAGCTTTTCAGCTTAGTTCAGGACAAAGACAAGGAGGCCCACTGATATCATTGTTATTCAATATGTGCTAGAGGGTCTAGCTAGAGCAATGAAGCTACATAAATAAATAAAACGACCTGCAAGTAGGAAAGGAAGAAGTAAAATGTTCATTATTTGCTGATGATATGATCCTATATTTAGAAAATCCTGAAAAATCCATTAAAAAAGCAACTAGAATTAATAGATAAGTTCAGCAAAGTGGCAGGATACAAGATTAATATGCAAAAATCAGCAGTATTTCAATACACTACTAATATGCAATTTGAGGAGGAAATCACAAAAAAATTTCCATTTACAATAGTGACTAAAACAGTCAATTATTTAGGAATAAATTTAACCGAGGACATTAAGGACCTGTATTAAGAAAACAACAAAACATGGCTGAAAGAAACCAAAGAAGACTTAAATAAATGGAAGTCCCATCAGTGTCAATTCTACTCAAACTGATTTACAAATTCAATGCAATCCTGATAAAAAATCCCAACAGCCATTTTGCAGAATCCAAGAGCCAGTAATCAAATTTATTTGGGAGAGTAGAGAACCTGAATAGCCAAAATGTCTTAAAAACTAAGAACAAAGTTGATATTCCTGACTCTAAAGCATATTACTTAGCTACAGTGGTTAAAAAAAAAACAAAACAGCAATGGTAATGGCATGAAGACTGAGAGCTTGACTAATGGGACTAAATTGAGAACTCAGAAATAGACCCTTACATCTAAAGTCAAGTGATTTTTGAGAAGGCTGTTAAGCCCACCCAGCTGGCAGTTCCTAAGGAAGATGAATATAGACTTACCTTGGGACCTGGCAATACCAATACTAGGTGTATACCCAGAAGAACTGAGAGCAGAGACACGAACAGACATCTGCACACCGATATTCAAAGCAGCGTTATTCGTGACTGCCAAAAGTTGGAAACAACCCAGGTGTCCATCAACTGATGAATGGATAAAAAAATTGTGGTGCATACACATGATGGAATATTATGCAGTGGTAAGAAGAAATGAAGTTGTGAAGCATATGACAACATGGATGAAACTGTAGGACATTATGTTGAGTAAAGCAAGCCAGGCACAAAAGGACAAATACTGTATGATTGTGCTATTATGAACTAAATATATTGTGTAAACTCATGGGGTTAATAATTAGAATATAGGGCCCCAGAAAATAGAATGAAATTAGAGAATGGATAACTGAGAGTTAATCTGTGCAGAATTGGTAAGAAGGTTGTTTGTAAATCTTTGGAAATGAATCGAAATGGTGAAAGGACATCATGGTGTTGGTAAGCAGCAGAGGTATTATATGGGTATGACAGTGTTGAAAGGGAAAGTCTACGGTCATGTAAATTTCTAAGAGGTAATCTAAAAACTGTAACTTGGAAATATATAAGATAGGAAAACCTCCTGTAAAACATGAATATGGGTGATATAGCATACATAAGCCTGTTTTTATAAAGTATAAATACAAATATGCTAGAGAGAAGGAAAAAGAATAGCAGCTTTGTATGGTAGGGGAAGCATAGAGAAACCGAGAGGTGATGAGTTTTGTTTGTTTCTTATTTTTTGTTCATTATCATTATTATTGGAATAATGAAAGCGCTCTAAGAATGATTTAAGTGATGAATGCACAAATATGTGATTACACCGAACACCACTGATTATACACTTTGGATGGATTTATGCTTTATAAATATGTACCAATGAAAATGATTTGTTAAAGAAAGTAAAAATACAGCCTAGTCAATGGGAGAAAATATTTGGAATCCATATATTCAATAAGGGTTTGTTATCCATATATATAAAGATACTCCAAAAAAGAAATACAAATGGTGAAAAAGCACATGGAAAAATTGCTCAACATCACTAGTTATTAGTGAAATGCAGATAAAAAACACAATGAGATACCCTTTCACACCTTATTTAATGGCCATTGTTAAAAAAGATATACAGAAAATTGCAGGTGTTGGAAAGGATGTGGAGAAATAGGAACACTCTTTCACTGTTGATGGGAAGGTAGACTGGTACATCCTCTGTGGAAGACATTTTGGCAGTACCTCAAGAAGCTGAATATAGAACTTCCTTATAATTCAGCAATTCTGTTACTTGAAATGTATTCACAAGAACTGAAAGGAAGGGTGCAAATTGACATTTTCACACCAATGTTCATAGCAGCATTATTCATAATTTCTAAAATATGGAATCAGCCAAAGTGTCCATCAACTGAATAATGGATAAACAAAATGTGGTATATACATACAATGGAATACTATTCAGTTTTAAGAAGAAATAAAATCTAGATGCTTATGACAACATGGATGAACCTACAAGATATTGAGTGAAATAAGCGAGAAAGAAAAGGACACATAATGTGTGGTCTCACTAATATGAATGAAATACAATAAGTAAACTCACAGATGTAAACTTTAGAGTATAGGTTGCTAAGAAATGGAAGGTGGATTGAGAATGGGAGATAATGCTCAATGTATGTAGCATTATTAATAAAGTTGTCACAGTGTGGAAATGAAGAGAATTGAGAGTATCACATTATAATGAGGATCTAACATTGATGATTTATAAATATGATTGTAGATGAAAGGAGCAGTCTGTAGAAGTAAATGTCCATTGGAAGGAAACTAGATCAGAATCTAGGGAATCTGTATAATATAGTGTTTCACTGGTGGATGAAGACTGTCGTTAATTGTATAAATATAAGAATGCTCTTCTTTTAAAAAGTGCTAAGAATATTATGATACATGGGAAAAGTACAACTAATGTAACTTATGGACAATAGTAAACAGTAATATTGTAATATTTTGCATCAATGGCAAGAAGATATGTTTTCAATTCAAAGGGACAAGAAATAGGGGGTTTATAACTAACAGGGTATGTGATTTTTACTTTTGAAGTAATGAAAATGTTCTGAAATGTGCCAGTAACAGCACAACTCTGTGTTGAAACTGGAGAGCCACTGAGTGTATACTTTGGATGGAATTATCAAGGCAGGGAAATGTCTAACACAATGAAACCTGAGGTGAATGATGGAATGTAGTTAACAGAACTTTCTCTCATGAACTATAACAAATATGCAATACTAACACATGGTGGTTAATAATTCACATTTGTAAAGCCATACTCGATCTCCTTAATTTACTTTCTATGCCATCAACTTGGTTCATTTTCTTTATAGCATTTTAATTATGATTTATCTCGTTTATTTGAATATTGTGTCTTTATACCAACCAGAACACAAACTCAATGAAAGTAGAGGCATAGCCACTTTTATTCCTTATTGAACATACAGCACATAAAACAAAGTTTGCCACAATTTAAAGACTTAAAAAAATTACTGACTAGATGGGTATCGTCCCCAAATAAACCTCTTAAATGTAATTCACTTGTTAAAATACCCTTGTTAACTAGAATGGATCTGAAATTAATCACATTCTAATATTAGTGATAATCGAAATGGAGAATTTTAGTTCATTTTGATGTTATCAGCTAATGTTCTAATATCTAAAGACAGAAATCATGTCTGGCTAGTTTTAATAGAAGGGATTTATTATATGCATGTAAATAGCTTAAAGAGTCTTAGGAAGGACTGGAGTCACAGAGGCCTTTTTCATCCACGAGAAACCACATGTAGACCCACACCTGTACAGGTCTGACCTAATAAGGGAGTTACTGCTGCTGACAACACCAGGGCCTTGTTGCCATGGTCTAAAAGGAAAGCTACTGCCACTTCCTCTGACTTCAGAATCCATCTGGTTCTCTTGAGCCCTCATCAGCATCTAGCCTCATATAACTAATTTCCAACACAAAGACTTGCACAGATGCACCTGGATGGCAGAACCCAAGTAACATATCTGCACTTAGTGGCAAGGGGGACTGGAAAAATTAGTTCTTTGGATTTTCTGTTGGGAAAGAGGATTCATGCATGGGAATCTAACAAAATGTGCCAAGTGGGCTCAAACGATTTTTGGTGCAACCACACACCCCAGTTCAGGATGTAATCTCATATATTTGATTATATTTTGTTCTAAACATTTTTATTCCTCCAAAATTTAAGGTTGTCCCTGTCTTTGTTTGGCCTATATATAAGAAAATGAGCAGACAGAAAGGGCCACAAAATAGAGAGCAGGAAAATGATCTTCGTTGATACCATGGAATGTAATATAAATATATCACTTAAATTTGACCTCCTGTCCAAGGTGTTATGTTTAGTTCTGAAGTAAAAAGAAAAATGAACAGAATCGTTTTGATGTTCTGGAAGTGGAGAATATTCAGGATAGCATGTGATTTGATAGTAATTCTCAAAGTCAAATCTACCTTAATTTTGACATATTTCATCAAGTGGAAGATTTCCTAAATTTAAAAAAAAAAAGCTTGTCTAAATTTATTGGCTTGCTTTAAGAAAGCACAAAATAAAATCCTAATTCTTTACCATAATCATTACTGCCCTACGGGGTTTTGCCCTGTTCATCTCTTCAACCTCCATTTTTCTATCATCTCTTTCCTATTAGCCTTCTGCCATACTGATCTGTCACTGTTTGAAATTGTCAAGAAGTTTTAAAAAATGGATCCTTCCACAAGTACCAGTACTTCCCATAGTAGCAATTATACGTGATTTGAATCTCAGCTTAAATATCACCTTTAGAAAAGGCCTTCTTGATGGGAAAGTCATGGACACACTCAGTGGATATCTTCTAGCCCTTTCTTACCCCCTCCTTTTCTCCTCCTGCATATGTGCATGCAGATGTTTGATATGTTTTCATTTTTACTTGTTTGCACAGACGTTCAGTGTGTTTCCATTACACTAGAGAACACAGGCAGCCTAGCAGAGGTGTTAAATCTCAACCAGCCCCAGCTCTTTGCTAGGACAAAAATCTTACTTGATAAATGCTTTTTACTCCTTAGCAGGAACCCCTCATCCAAGGATGTATAAAAACTAACACTCTGGTTGGTACTGGCAGTCAATGTGGCACATGGTGGCCCCTGGACACCCTGCTCAGGAGTCATCTGTTGCCTCAACACTAGGTGCCACTTGTGTACCTCTCCAGGCTCCCTGGTCCCATTCCCTGGGCCTCAAGTGTTTACATTGACACCCATCCCTCCCATCCAGTCTGTCTCACTCAGGACACCCCACTTTAATGATGCTGTCTCAAAGTGTGCTTTGTAGGAAGTTAAGGCACACAACCCTAAGAAGCAAAAGAAGAAAACCCAGAACAGGCCCTCCATGGCTGATGGAGGTGGGAAGACCTCAGAAAAGCCTACCACAGGGGAAAGACCCCCTTCCCAGTGCTGAGGCCCAAGTGGAGCAGCTGGTCCAGGAAGTGGCCTGGTGTGTGGAGCAGCTCATGTTCAGTCTCAGGACCCAGAGACCCAGCACAAAACAGAAAGAGCAGCCTACTGGGGCAATCCAGACCCTTTGCCAGGAAAGAACCCCCCTGGCCTGGAAGATGCAGCTAATGTATTCTTTTTTCAGGGATTATACGGTACAGATGGAAGCAGAATGGGGGAGGTGGCGTGGGCTAACCCACTCAGCCCTGATAAAGCCTGTAGCGGAGACTCTCAGAAAGAAGAGTTGAAGTGTCTGCAAGCCTCATCCAATGGGGGCAGCCAAGGCCATCTAACACAATCCTGATGAAGAGTTGTAGGTTGAATTTATTCTAGCCTCCTCCCCCTCATCCTGGAACAAATCTCCTCCCCAGGAGTTGTATGAGGTTGTCTTAGTGCAGAGCCTTTCCAGGAATGCTCTGTTGGGTCAATGTGGGGTTGGTTCATCTTTACCTGGTCAGTAAATCTGATGTCATGGTTGTTAGAAAGAAATAAGACCAGCATATTGGGGCACTAAGAGACAAGGACAAGCACAGAACCAACTTATAGATTTTCTGATGCAATAACCATGCTGCCAGAAGAGAGAGGTGCATTTAGAAAAGTTTTATATATATATATATATTTTTATTTTAAAAGACACTTAGATTACATAAATGTTACACAAAAAATATAGGGATTCCCATATTCCCCACTTCCCATACTTCCCACAACCTCCCACATAAACATCCTTCATTAGTGTGGCACATTCATTGCAATTGATAAACACTTCTGGGACTTTGACATTAAACATGGACCATATTTCACATTGTAGACAACACTCTTTCCCACAAAGTTCAGCAGGTTATGTGATGATATAAAATGGCCTATATCTGTCATTGCAACTTTACTCAGGACCATTCCCAAGTCCCAAAAAATCCCCCGTATTACAACTTTTTTTCCTTCTCCCTGCCCCCAGAGCCTCCAGTGGGCACTGACGCCAAATCAATATTGCAATTTCTTCTATTGCTAGAATCACAGTATGTCTATAGCAGAATACCAGTAAGTCCACTCTAGTCCATAGTTCTTGCCACAATCAGGATTCTGGGATGGTGATGTCCACTGCACCTCCAATTGAGAGGGGGCTTATATTCCATGGGGAAGATGGATGGGAATATCCTGCCTGCAGATTCTCTCCATTCTCTGGGATGGCTGTTGTCCATCATCATCTCCCTGCCAATTGTACTGGGTGAGTCCAATGAGCTGGGCGGGGGGGGGCCGGTGTTTGATATGGTATACACCTGGAGCAGGCTTCTAGGGCATGTGTGAGTGATCATTCTGTCATAATGTGTTGAATCAGTGGTTGGAGACCCACATAATGTGCAGGAAGGAGTTGGACTCCCATTCTCGGGAGGACGGATTTGTTCAGAAATAGACAGGAGGGAGTCCCGCAAAAGCAAGGGTGGTTCCTAATGGGGGAGGACAAACCAGTGTGTCAAGACCTCAGTCTTGTTGCATGTAAGTATCAATCTTGTCATCCAACGAGTCAAGCCTGGGGGGTCACTGTGGCCCTGGGGGGATAGGGCAGGAAGAATAGAATAGTTCTAACAGGAGGTATTTAGTGGTCAGTGGAAATGTTCTGCATGATCTTACAGTGATGGGCACAGGACATGGTAAATATCATCAAAATTTATAAAAGTGTAAGGTCTAAAATGTAAACCATTGACGATGTTTAGAAGCTATGTTTCGCTATTTGTATATCAGTTATAACAAAGCTAACATCCACTTATAAAAAGGTATTAATATGGGAGGGGGGAGAAAAGGGGAGGATATTGGGTATATGAGTCTCCTGTATTCTGTGTGTGACTTTGCTGTGACCTAAAACTTCTTTGAAAACAAAATGAAAAATAGTGAAACACTGGGGAATGAGTGGGGGAAAGTACCACAGTACAGACAGGACAACAGATATTGCGGTGATGAAAGGCAAAATGTCAAAAAAATATTATTTTTCATTTTTTTAATATTCCAAACTTTTAATTTTATTTTAGTTTTAGTTTTTTTTAAATTTTTATATATTTATCTCTTATATTTAAACTTATCATTATTATTTCATTTTCCTATTAATTGTATTTGGCTACTGTAATGGCTTCATCTTTGAAGAAGCTTTGGATCACAGAAGGGTTACAACTGGGGTGGAGGAGGATCATTGCTGTGGGGTGTCAGGGCCAGGGGATGCATCAGAGGAAGTTCACCTGAGCATACATATAAGGTACATAAATGTGTTCAAATGTTCATGGGGCATTGTCACAGTGGGTAGAGATTCACAGAATAACTGAAAGAGTATTGAATTCCCTTCCTGGGGATTTCTGTCACATTCTCTAATGGAACAGCAACAATCTCCTGAGTATAAGGGCAATGACCAGTGAAAGAGGATGGTCCATTGATGGGCCTTTGATATTGGTGACTATGCTTGAGCCTTTGCTCTTGAAATTGCAACTTAGCTT
>JAQZBX010101512.1:0-11264 GCA_029593785.1 Cabassous unicinctus
CTCCCTGTTCACGCCACAATCTTCCCGCCACCCCTTCACCCACCAATCTGCAATTACCACACCCCTCTATGCTCTATAAATTGTGTTTCACTCCCCCAATAAAGCAGACCTGCGCCACCAGCCTTGTCTCCGTGGTCTTCTCTTCAGAGCCGCGTCGTTCTTACCCGCGAACCCCACGTGAAGCCCCCCGCAAGAGGCTTCACTACTTCCTTGACCCGCAGGACAAAGTTGAGGATAGTTTCTACATTACATACACACACACACACACATACTCTGTATGTATGATGTATATAGATACAAACGTTTGTATGTAGCTCTAAATCTAGAGAGAAAGACTTAAACCCAACAGGGGTCTGTGCAAAGGTAGGAAAAGCAAACTTATTTTCAATGTCACATTTCAGAGACCTCTTAAAAGATGTTTTCCCCAGCAAGTTATTTAACGTCTCTCTGCAAAGTTTTCTCATCTGTAAATGGTTATTTGGAGTATTAAGTGTTTACCACAAGGCCTAGCACAGAGTAAGTGCTCGATGGTTGTTAGCTACTATTTACATTATTATCATTATTATTTTGAGCCTATTAGAGATTCGATTCTTTGAAACATATTCTTTCTGCACCAAAGCATATATTCAATGTAAACAAAAGATGCGATAGAACATAATGTCACTATTACTCTTTTATAAAAAGCCTTTTCTAGGCAAAGATGGTGAACTTTGCTTGGGATTCACCGGCTCTTTGCAAGTGGGTTGCCAGATAAAATAACAATGACGTACTTATACTAAAAAAAGTCTTTGTTGTTTATCTGAAATACAAATTGGACTGGATGCCCTGTGATTTTGTTTGCTAAATCCGGAAACGCTACTTGCAACTAAAAAGCAAGAGATGTCCATGCCAAGGGGGGGGGGCGCCCAAAGTGGAAAGGGGAGAGGGGATGCTCGTGACTGCCCATTCCCTGCTTTACTCGGCAGTCTCCCTGGCCCCTTCTGGGAGGACCCAGAGAAGTCATCAAATACGCTGATGTCATGGGAGCCAGGGGACACTAACAGTTGGGGCTTTTCCTGCTCCCCCATACACTGATGTTACCATTCCCTCCTACTGCAAAGCAGGTGTCCAATCACATTCACTTTGTGAATATACCTGGAGGAGGGTGATCATGAGCGTAACTAGTATTGAAATTGAGGGATTGAATTCAACATCCTGAATTCTATTTGCAGCTATGAACCCTTTTATCCATCTGCCCTAACATCCACTGTTTGATTTCACGTATATATAAACTGATGTGGGTTAAGCCCTAGAAGTAACTCTCTGACAGTAAAGCCCAGGGATCAATTATTAGAAACTAATGTGAAACTTCCCTCATTGCAAAGATCTCAGGTTATAACTTGGGTAAAGGAGTGAATAAAAACTGATACTTGGGTTATCCAGCCCTTCTAACTCCATAATTCTATAACTTACTAAGGGAGAGAGGGAGGAAATGCTTCTGATTTTTAAAATTGCCTTGTCCAGAGTTCATTCTCAGTTCTTAGAAGCTGCGATGGATTGTTTTGCTGGCACTTTGTTTGAGAAGGGTGGAGGGAGGCAAGATAGAAGAAAAGCACATCTCTATTTCATCCAGAATAACAAAATACGGATAATCAGAATACGGATTATAATTGTGCTAACCTCAGTTTCTACCCCAGACTTAAGTCACACGTAAGAGACAAACATCACCAAAACCCTGAATTTCCTTTGCTGCTTTACTGCGTGAGATAAGTGCCCAGAAAGCTTCAAACACTCAAGCCAAGCTGGACCTCATTAAAGCTTAAGACTTCCTTGGATTCTGGTAACTGGATGTCATTAGGCTGTATGTGAAGTTCTGTTATTTTCTACTTAACACTCCCTGGGATGAGCCCGTTTTCTGAATCAAGCTCAGAATCTGAATCTCTAGCCAGTTGGAGTCCTCGGGAATGCTTTCCTCTTTCAGGAAGCCTATCTGCCCTTTTTGTAATTATACTCCCTGCTCATTTGTGACCACTTTACCCAATTGTGAGGCGGTAATTATTCAAAGGGCTCTTTTCCTTTCAACACCTTCTCCTGCCTTCCAGTCACCGGCTGCCTCTGTGGTTTTGTGACCACAGACGCCCTCTTGTGGTACACTGCATGTGTGTGCACAGAATGCCTCAGCAGAGGGGGGCGTATTCGGGGAAAACACTCCCCCTACAGCGTTAGCCATCCCCTGCAGAACTGAACATTCTTCAAATCTTTGTTTCCTTAGAAGAGACATTGTTGGTCACGACAATGGTGATAGATTGCTTCGTTGTTATTACAAGTGAAAAATAATCCTCCCTTAATGAAGATATTGAAGGTTTGGAAATGCTTAATAGTAAACGTAAACATAGCCGTGCTGGCTGAGAGCTATGTACCTCAAAAAAAGCATGTTCTTCAACTTAATCCATTCCTGTGGGTGTGAAGCCTTGTAAATAGGACCTTTCGATGGGCTTACTTCATCTGCAAAGAGTTGTTTTTCAGTCAAGATGGGCCTTAATCCTACTACTATAGGTTTTATAGGGAAAGCCACGGAGAGAGAAAAGGTGGCAGGGAGCAACCGGAGGCTGGAAGCCAACAGAACCCAGAAGGAGAGGTCACCAGGTACATTACCATGTGAAGAAAAGCCAGGGACCAAGGATTGCTGGCAGCCAGCCCCAGAATGCCACAGTCTTCTGGAAGAAAGCATTGCCTTGATGACACTTTGATTTTGGACTTCTCTTTGCCTCAAAAACGTGAGCCAACAAATCCCCATTGTTTAAGCCAACTCATTGCATAGTATTTGATTTAGCAGCCAAGAACTAAAACAATAGCCTATGCTACCTTTCTTCCCACTAAAAGGTTGGTGCAATTTAATTTAGAATATTTAACAAATATGCATTTAAGCCTTTATGTTTCCAATACTATGTTTAGTGTTTTCAAATGTAGTTCATATGACTGTTAATTAAGCAAGTTCTATAAGCCAAGTTTACAATTTGTCTTATTATTTTATAGCTATGTTTAATGTTTAAACAGGGGTTCTTAATCTTTTTTGTTCCACAGACGCCTTTGCCAGTCAGGTGAAAATCACAGACCCCTTACTAAGTCCACACTACACTTGTATTATTTAATAAACATATCACACCTGCACCAACACGTGCCCACAAGAACAACGTTTGTTTTTTAAAATTTAAATTCAAGCTCAGGGATCCCTTGTTAAGAACCCCTGGTTTAAAATGATGATGATGATGATGATGATGATGATGATGATGATGGTGATGATGGTGATTATGACCTAGAAGTAATATTAATAGTTAATAATTATTGGGTACTCACTGTGTATCAGATATTATTCTAAGTACTTTGCATATAATAATGCATTCAACCTTCATTTAACAAAAAACACAAAACCTTGAGGTAAGCGCTCTGTGTATTCCCATTTTACAGATGAGGAATTTCAGGCACAGAAAGGGCAAGCCCTTGCCCAAGGTCCCTGTTATGGTTGGGCAATTTGATGTAATTATGAATTCCAAAAATATAATTGAATCATGCTTATAAACTGATCTGTTAATCTGGGCATGATTAAGTTATGATTAGGGCGTTGACTGGGCCACGTCAGTAGGGCGTTAAGCCCCACCCCTTTGTGGGTGGGGAATTGAATATAAAAGGCAAGACAAAGAACAGAGGAGAAGCAGCCTTTGAGAAGAAGCTTTGATGTTGTAAAGAAGGCCCGAGGAGAAGAGAAGCGAACCATTCGCCTGATCGCCTACAGCTGACCTTGTGGAGGAAGCAGGAGCTAAGCGGGGAGAGAAACGCAGCCCCGGGAAGAGAGGAACCCCAGAAGCCTGAACCCTGGCAGACGTAGGCAGCTGTCTTGCTCCAACACGTGACAATGGACTTTGGTGAGAGAAGAAACATAACGCTTTATGGCCTGGTGTCTGTGGACTTCTACCCCAAATAAATACCCTTTATAAAGACCAACCCATTTTTGGTATTTCACATTAGCACCCCTTTGGCTGACTAATACAGTCCCTTAGCT
This sequence comes from Cabassous unicinctus, assembly GCA_029593785.1. Taxonomy (NCBI): domain Eukaryota; kingdom Metazoa; phylum Chordata; class Mammalia; order Cingulata; family Chlamyphoridae; genus Cabassous; species Cabassous unicinctus. Next base: position 4,040 of record JAQZBX010101512.1, read on the forward strand.
AGTAAGTAGTAGAACTGGAGGTGTAATTGCAAAAAGTCCAAACAGACTGCCTAAAATAGTGACACGCTCCTCAGGCCACCAGCCTAACTACCGAATCTGCCTCATCTCCACTTACCGTTCAGGAAAGGGAACATACTTAATTTTAAAATCTAGTTTGTGACTTAGCAACATCAGAGTGACACACAAAATGTTTGCTAGGAGTTCCAAGGAGGGAGAAACCTTTGGGGGCTGATAAGCGGGAACGTTTATCAATTTAGAGAGCTTGCAGAACTTGAATATGTGAGGGGGAAAGATAGGTACACAAAGACAGGGAAAACCTGAGAGGCAAACCGGGAGCCTGGGCGAATGCTGGAAGCTTTGCATGAGAGCTCAGTAGCAGGCAGGAAGCCTGGAGAGGGAGCAGGAGGCACAATTCTGGAGGAAGCGCGGGCACGTTCTGGAGTCTTTCTGTCAGCCTTGTCATTTCTTTCTAAGTGCGGCGCTCTGGCCCCATCCCCTGACATGCTGGGGCTGGAGAGGCTGTGCTGAGTCATAGCTCCTGCTGTCTCCTGGATGGAGCGGGAGGTGGGGGCGGGAGGGTGCACACGCCACCAGCTTCCCACACAGGGGAAGATCACTTTTGTCAGCAGAGAATCTGTGGCTTCACTTGCATATTACCAGGCTTTGTGGGGATGGTCGGATTCCCGCTCCTTCCTTTGGGATTCATTGTTACACTGAAAAGGAGAGAGACAGCCAAGAAGAGAAGGCAAATGGGAGAATGCCAACTTATAAATGAGCCAGAGAAAGTAAAGGGGAACATCCAAGAAAAGAGAAAGAGCCCCACAGTCACAAGGAGCCAGACGGAGAAGAAAGGAGAAGAAAATGCATAGGATTCCCCAGATGTCGTTTGCCTCACCCACGCCCAGAGGATGTTCCCCCCAGGCGAGATCCCCTCCTCCTTTAGAGACTTCAGTTTCCTTTGCCCAGTTGTGACCTTTCTGTCCTTTCTTTTGGAGCTTTGGTGACTTGTTTTCCTATTTCCCTTTGCATATATGTATATGGTGCTTTGCCAATGTGCCCCGTGAAATTATAAGCATGTTGGAAGTAGGCCCATGTGGTTGCGTCTTTTGATCCCTTAGTATCCAGTGGGGAATTCAGCGTAGCACTGCGTGCTCCATCAGGGCTTCTGATGGAAAGACAGTAACAGGGAGGCAGAGTTTGTAATGCTATGTGGTAGAGAGCTCAAACTGAGCCCAAAGGTTTAGTCTTCTGAATCTGAATCCTCTTCCTTGTCTCTCCCTGCTTTGGAGCCTTCACAATAAACTTCTGCCTTGTGTGAGTTCAGGTTCCCTGGGAAACAGATGTGAGGCAGGTTATAAGGTTTACAAATGCGATGGGGAAGAGTTACACCTGTGCAAGATAAAGGCAGAAGGAGCAGGACTGTGCAGGGAAAGCCGTCAGACCACGATGGCAATCTAACACCTGTGGAAGGAAAGCGAGGCGACTGGGCAGCAAGAATCGGACAGTGAGAGCCTCAGACAGCGATGCATGCCGGGCCAGTCTAGGTCTACCCAACAGGAAGATCCGGAGAAATTAGTGCCTGCCTCGGCAAAAGCAACCAGGTACACCCACCAAGCTCGGTCCTTGGCTGGGGGCCACCTAGGAAGAGTGAGGCTTCAGCTTGAGCAGGACAGCAGGTCGCAAAGGTCCTGTGGCTGGAGGCTGGTGGCTTTCCTTGTGCCCGAATGGCAGGGTCATTCTTAAAGGGAGAGCTGAAGGGTGCACTCCATACCCACCACACCCCCAGATGTCTCGGGGAGACTCGGAATCCTGGGACCCCATTGAAAACAGGCAGCATAGGTTTCTTTAGAGGTGTCAACAATCATTTCTTCTGAGTTTGGAAGTAGTAGGGAAATTTTCTTCCCATCAGAGACAGCTTTGTAGCCACTGCCTTCCCATGTACCCTCACGCCAGTACAATATGTACACAGTGCTTTGGCTCATCACTGCATATGCCTGAATGCAATTAAGCTGCCTGTACCCACATATGCTTAAGCTAGGACCTCTCTGTTCTGCCTCTCTCTTCCCCCTCTCCACCCCTCTTCCTCTCTTCTCTCCACTTCTCTCCTTTTCCTCTCACACTATCTCTCCCTTTTCAAAATTTAATTACCCTGAGCCTATTCTGTTTCCATTTTTCTAGTAGCTGGTATATTCTAGCACTGTAGCTGGTGCTCAATAAACATACTATTATATAATCCCAGGGGAGTAAATTTTATGTAAGTGCTGTATCAGGGAACACTTATATAGTGCTTAATGAAGATGGAAGTGTCCCAGTTCTGCCCAGTGTCTCACAGCTAGTAAGGGTTAAGGACTGAGTTTGGAAAGAACATTTTCTGGGCTTAGATACCTGTGTTATTTTCATTTCCCTTTTAGGTAGGTGACACAATACAAGGCTACCTGTCCACAGCTAGGTGGAAGAGGATTAGCCTGGTAGCTGAGGGCAGGGCCCCTACAGGTAGCCTGCCTGAGTCCACTTACTAGCTATGTGGCCTAAGTTATTTAATTTCGCTGTGCCTCAGTTTCTAAACCTACATAATAGGGTGATAATAAAAGTGGCCATTTCACATGGCTTGGAGCATTAAATAAGTAAATACATGTAAAGTACTTGGAATAGTATCTGGCATAGAGCAAGCACTATAGAAGTGCTTATTATTTTTATCCTGGGAGAACTGTGAAAATGTGTGACATAGTCAACCAGATTTAGCGGTGGGGGGAGGGGGAACAGGGCAGAAATTCTAAGAACACTTTACATTTATTCTTCTATTCCCTCTTCAGGGGTAGAAGGGTGGGGGGGAGGGGGACCTTCTAAAATGTCCAGAAACAGCGTGTGATGTGGTGGCTGAGAAGGTGGAGAGCTGGGATCTCATCTACACGTAGCCAATGATGAGAGGTCCCCTCAGGCTTCTCTGGACTTCAGTTTCCTTGTCTCAAAAATAAGCGACTGTGCTTAGATGTTCATTTTCAGCTCTCACATTCGAAGAAAATAAAACCCAATGTAAGATACCCCATATGTCAACATAATATATACAATATGGGTACAATATGCTAACAGCAATGTATTTGATAACATTTAAAGCACAACAAACACAAATGCATCACCAAGTTGACATGCAATCTGTAGCATTTTCCCCCAAACCAGAGCTTATATTTTCTCACTCCACTAGTGCTTTCCATTAAAATCTAGCTTTCCAAACCAAAGCGAAAACTGAAGACACCTGGCAAATAGAAGGAAGTTGGGATTAAAGCACTATGAGCTGTTTACTCTCAGCTCATCAAATAAACGTCATCGGCCGGCTGCATCAAGCAGAGCCTTAGCTACTCTTCCCTGGGGCCCAGAGAGGGAAAATGGGCCTGAAAACTAGCAAGTACCTTTGTATCACCAGCACTCTTGTTCTCTTACCTTTTCCTCCTTAGCACACAAAGGATTCTTTGTAAGGGTTGGAGATTGGCTAAATGTTGTCAACATCTGTTTAAACGCATTGCATTGTGGAGACTTTCATTTCTCTACCTACCCCTCCAAACTCCCACATCAACTTCTGGAGAACAAGGACGCAGAGTTATAGTTGGATTCGGCTTATGCCTCTTATAATCAACTCTTTTTTTCATCTGGATCACTTTTTAAGTAAAATCGAGTCCCCCTTTTCTCCCAGAATTGGAGCAAATACCTCTCTTCACAGCCTTCACTTTCCTTCATGTCACCTGAGGGTTAGAAATCCGAAGCTCTGGGGGAAGGAAGGGCTGGTGAGAGAAATACGAAAGGTTGGTTACAGATGAACTCATTATTCCCTGATCCCAATCTTGCTCTTTCTCCCTCACATTCTTGCCACCCTCTCATATCTCTGCCTCTCAGTAAATCTTAGAGCTTAATGATGCATGGAAGAGAGTAAGATGGAACAATGGTTTGTAACAATAGCACTACAATTAAACATTTTTCAAATGTATTTTGCTAAATTAATGCACACAGTGGAATTGTAAATTCACTCAAGTACTCAAAATTAAAAGCACACAGAATAAAAATTACTATAGAAACACCAAGCATGAGAGAGACTTAAAAAAAAATAGGGCATATTTTCCCTGATCATGATTATAATAAATACAGTGATTAAAATTTGTCTTCCACTTAAGCAGCACAAGTCTTTATGTTGTCTTAACCGTGTTTCCTTTGTGACTATTTCAGTGAAATGAAAAGTATTTAGTAAAACGACTCTCCATTTGCATGGCTGTGGGTGTAGAAGTTTTATTTGGTTATCTAAATTGAGAAATCCTAGTGAACATACTTCCCTAAAACGTGCTTGCTGGTCTCTAGTGCCTGGAGAATATTGTTTTGGATTTCAATGACGAGAAACAAGAATATGAAATGCTAAAGAACAGGCAGGAGAGGCAGAGCAGTGCAGGTGCAGTGGTCTAGACCTAGCCGTGAAATGATCGCCCGGACCTCCAGCCCTGAGAAGGGGGAACTACGAGGTGGTGGGCAGGCCTGAATTGTCCTAACAATCATTCGCTTGAGGGCCCACTTCAGCCCAAATCACAGCATCGGTTCATTCTTCCCAGCCAGCTCCACGACCAAGAGCACGGGAAAGGCTGTGAGCATTCTGTGACGCCTCCGCTAAGTCAGACCCTCTCATCCGGGTCCGTGTGCCTGGAGCTGTGCAAAGTGCTGGGGAAACAAGTGCCCCCAGCATGAGGACATGAGTACAATTAGCTACAGCAGCAAGTTGGACTGTGATAACTATTGTAACAGGAGTGTAAACAGAGCTTTGAAAAAGTCAAGGTGGATTAATTTTGATGAAATGGAGGATAAAGCTTCACAGAGGTGGTGGCATTTGGGCAAGACCTTGAAGTTTGACTCCCAGGTCTGGAAACTTCCCTCTAGAAGAATGGAACTGTGTAAGAAAAGGCAAAAGAAGGAAGAGTTGTGTCATAGCCAAGAAGTGACAGCAGTTTGGGAGACACTGGGACAACATTCCCATTGGGGATGAGAAGGAGTGGGAGGAAAGGACTGGTAGGGCAGGTTGACTGCAGGTTGTGAGGGTCCCAATCAACATTCCAGAGAATGCAAGCTCTATTTCATAGGCTGTGGAGAACCACTGAAGAAGTAAATGCAAAGGAGTGGCAGTAGTATGTGCAGGTGGGGTAGTGAGGCAGAAATTACAAGTTTGGTTTTAGGCAATTGAGTTTGAGATACTTTGGGACAACCATGTGGAGCTTTCCTGCTGTCATTGGTAACCACACTAGGAGTCGGATAGACTTGAATTTAGGTCCAGCTCCACCTCTTGCCAGCTGGGTGCCCCTGGGCAACTTAGTCTCTCTGAATTTCTCAATTGCAAAATGGGCAATTTTCCCAATAGAAGGAGCTGCTTTGAGCACCTACATAATATGAGAGAATAGAGATAGGATGTTGAAGGCAATGAGATGTGAGACTCAAATGAGATGACTTATATGAAAGTGCTCCCTAGATTGGGAAGTTTGAGTCATCTTGTTATGTGGGCTGATGGTAGATGTCATATGTCATGAATAAATAATGACAATCATGAATTTTGGGTCTAGAATATAGGAGAGAAGACACAGTCACCCAGACCATGGCTAGTTTCTGCAGAATGCCTGCCTTGTAGCAGTCTAGCAAGTGAATAAATTGATACCTTTTTGGTACCATGAAATCCCACTTTCTATTTCACTTCTTAGCTTGGAAGAGAATAATGAGGAAGAAGTTATGAATTTAGAACTTGAAAATATAATGCTGTGCTAAAGTGGAAAAAGCAGCAAACAGATTCAGGTTTGGATCCTGGCTCTGTCATTTCCTAGCAGAGAGATGTAGGGCAAGTCTCCAAAGCCCTGGTTACTTGTCAGTAAAACAAGGATGGTAATGCTGACCTCATGGGGTTATTTGAAGGCTCAGTGATATCATATCCGTGGAAGTTTCTCTCAATGCCGTATACAGAAAGCACTCAGTAAACGTCAGTTGCTTTCATCCTGACCACCATTCAACGCACTTGTTGCTGCACGCGATATCTCTTGGGAAAAAGTTCTAAAGTTCTATGAAAGGCCTAGTTTTAGCTTCCTTGGCTGCTCAAGCAAATACTAATTAGTGGTTCAGCTTAAACAATTGGGGTTTATTTGCTCATGGTTTTGAGGCTAAGTGAAAGTCCAAATCACAGCATTATCAAGGCATCATCAAGGCGATGCTTTCTCCCTGAAGACTGTGGTGTTCTGGGGATGGCTACAGACGATCCTTCGTCCTTAGCCTGTCACATGGCAAGGCACATGGCAGCATCTCCTAGTCTCTCCTTTCTCTTACGGGTTCCATTGATGCTCAGAGTCTGGGTGCTTCCTCTGTGAATTTTCTGTGAAAATTCTGTGGCTTTTCTCTGAATTTCATTCTGCTTACAAAGCACTCCTATAGGATTAATGCCAATCCTGATTGGGGTAGGCAACACCTTAACTGCAGTAACCTCATCAAAATGTCCCTCTTACAATGGGTTCATACCCATAGGAATGTGGCTTAGTTTGCCACAGGGCTGCTGATGCAAAGTACCAGAAATGGGCTGGCTTTTATAATGGCAATTTTATTTGGGGTTAAAGCTTACAGTTCCACAGCCCTGAAATGTCCAAATCAAAGCACCATCAGAGATGCATTCTCACTGAAGTCAGCTACTGTTGATCCTGGTGTCCTGCCAGTGGTGATCAGGCATATGGCAGGGTTTGTCTCCTCAGCCTGGAGCTGCTCCTTGGGCCCAGCCCTTTGGAGTCCTCTTTCTGTGCCTCTGTGCTCTGCTGATTCCAGACTCTAGGCCTCTCTCGGCTTCTCAGGGCTTCTCTGCCTTTCTGAAGCTGAAGGTGAACCTGGCATCTTTCTCACATGGCTGGTTCAAAATGGCAAAGCTCCCTTTTCCTATGTGTCTCTTTCTCTGTATCTCTCTATATAAGACCCAGCAAGAGAGCAGAAACCTAATGTGTGTCACACCTCACTGACGTAGACCAATCAAAAGGGCCTCATACCCACAGGAATGGATTCGTTCAAAAACATAATCTCTTTTTCTTTGGGGGATTCATAAAAGAACTTCAAGCTGTCACAGAATGGATTAGGTTTAAGAACATGTTTTTCAGGGTGCATACAACTGCAAACCACCACAGTCCCTAAGGATCAATCCATCCTGCATTTTTCCAGCTCCTTATGGGAATGGATGTAG
>JAQZBX010101514.1:0-11261 GCA_029593785.1 Cabassous unicinctus
AACTTATTCTAGCTTAAGTTATCAAAATTGGGCTAGGAAGAATGGATATGTTTCAAGCAGTTGAGCACCCACCTCCCACATGGGAGGTCCTGGGTTTGATTCCCAGTGCCCCCTAAAGAAGACAAACAATGAGCAGACAATGAGCAAAAACAACGAGCAATACAATGAGCAGGGAACAGAATTGGCTTAAGCAGTTGAGTGCCTGCCTCCCACACAGGAGGTCCCGGGTTCAGTTTCCGGTGCCTCATAAAAGGAAAAACAAACAGGTAACAAGCAGACAATGAACAAAAAAACAACAAGCAAAAACAATGAGCAAACAGACAAGGGAGCCATCTCGAGGTGGGGTGGGGTACAAAAAAACATGATCTTTAAAAAAAAAATTGGGCTAGGGACTCACTAATGGGGGGCAGATTTTCTCCCAGGAGTTTGGGTTAAGAGAGACCTAAAAACCAGTTTTTCTCCATGCAATTTCCAGATCAGCCAGCAGATAGCACTTGTCAGCATAACTTTCCACAGAGGTGTTTTTTTGTTTTTTGTTTTTTTTTGTAGGAGGTACCAGGGAATGAACCCAGGACCCCGTACATGGGAAGCAGGCTGAACTACACTGAACTACATCCGCTCCCCAATGAGAGATGTTTTTTCATTTGTTTGCTTGCTTGTTTGTTTTGTTTTTAGGAGGTACCAGGGATCAAACCTGGGACCTCATACATGTGAAGAAGGCACTTAACCACTTGAACTACGTCCACTCCCCGGTGTTTCCTTCAATCTCTGCTTTCCCTTGTTTTGGTCTGGCCAGAGCCGAGATTCAAAGTGGGCTCTGCTGGCTGAATTCACGTAACAGAAGCCCCCTGACTCCCCCTCCCTTTCTCCTTAGAACAGCTGACAGGGAGGAAGATGTCTGTTCTCTTCTCAGTCGGCTGCAGCAGGCCAGGGGTTTTATACCAGCTTAATATCTTGAGGGTGGGGGTTGGGAGCCCTTCCTGGTCGCCATGGGGGTTTGATGTTTCAGGTTCTTCGTCTCTCTGTCCCTGGCCCTCCTGGGAGTTATGTAGCACTGTCCTGGTCTGCTGAACCCCAAAGCAAGTACCTTGGACAGCTTTTGGTCCTTTCTCCATTATTTTTGTGAGAGAGTTGAGCCCTGCCTCCCTACTCCACTGTCATCTTCCTGGAACTCTCTCCTCCTTTTTCTTCTTCTTCTTTTTTTTTTTTAGGAGGTACTAGAGATTGAATCCTAGACCTCGTACATAGGAAGCAGGCGCTCAACCATTGAGCTACATCTGCTCCCCAATGAGAGGTGGTTTATTTCTTTCATTTGTTTGTTTGTTTTTAGGAGGTACTGGGGATGGAATCTAGGACCTCGTACATGGGAAGCAGGTACTCAACCACTTGAGCTACATCCACTCCTGTCTTCTTTTTAAATGTAAGCACTGAGGGCTATAAATTTCCCTCTCACACTGCCTTTGCTGCATCCCATAGGCTTTTTTGAGGTACCAGGTGCTGGGGATTGAACCCAGGACCTTGTTTATGGGAAGCTGGCACTCAGCCACCGAGCCACATCAGCTTCCTTGAGTTAATTTTATTGTTTGTTTTGCTTTTTCAGGAGGCACCAGGAACCAAAGTTGGGACTTCCCATGTGGGAGGCGGGTGCTCAACTGCTTGAGCCACATCTCCCCCATCCCATATGTTTTGATATGTTGTGTTCTCATTTTCATTCGCCTTGAGAGATTTACTGATTTCTTTTGCAATTTCTTCTTTGACCCACTGATTGTTTAGGAGTGTATTGCTTAAGTTCCACATATTTGTGAGTTTTCCAGTTCTCCAAACTTTACTGATTTCCAGCTTCATTCCATTGTGGTCAGAGAAAGTGCTTTGTATAATTTCAATTTTTCTAAACTCTTTGAGACTTTTTCTGTGATCTAACATGTTGTCTATTCTGGAGAATGTTTCACAAGCACTCAAGAAAAATGTAAATCTTGCTATTCTGGGGTGCAATGTTCGGTATATGTCCTTTAGGTGAAGTTCCTTTATTGTATTATTCAAGATCTCTGTTTCTTTATTGATCCTCTGTTTAGATGTTCTGTCTATTGCTTAGAGTGGTGTATTGAAGTCCCCCACTATTATTGTAGAGGGATCTATTTCCTCAATTTTAGTGTTTGCCTCATGTATTCTGGGGCACCTTGGTTAGGTACATAAATATTTATAATTGTTCTTTCTTCTTGGTCGATTGCCACTTTTATTAATATACAGTGTCCACTGTCTATTATAACAGTTTTGCATTTAAAGTTTATTTTGTCCGATATTAGTATAGGTACCCCAGCTCTTTTTTTGGTTACTGTTTGCATGAATTATCATTTTTCAATCTTTCACTTTCAGTCTCTATGTCCTTGGGTCTAAGGTGAGTCTCTTGTAGACAGCATAAAGACGGATCATATTTTTAAAATTCATTCTGCCAACCTGTGTTTTGTAATTGGAGCATTTGAACCATTAACATTCAATGTTATTCTTGGAAAGGCAGTAATTACTTCAACCATTTTATCCTTAGGCTTTTATATGTCATATCTTATTTTTGTCTCTCTTTTTACCCTTTTACCTTTACTAATAAGCTTCATTTCTACACCCTCCTCCAAGCCTCTCTCACCTGTTTTTTCTTATCTTGCAGAACTCCCCCTTCAGTATTTCTTGTAGGGTGGGCCTCTTGTTTACAAATTCTCTCAGTTTCTATTTATCTGTGAATATTTTAATTTCTCCCTCATTTTTGAAGTACAATTTTGTCAGATACAGAATTGTTGGCTGGCAGTTTTTCTTTCAGTACCTTAAATATGTCATATCATTGCCTTCTCACCGCCATGGTTTCTGATGAGAAAACAGCACTTAATCTTATGGAGCTTCCCTTGTGTATGATGGATCGCTTTTCTCTTGCTGCTTTCAGGATTCTCTTTATCTTTGGCATTTGAGGATCTGATTAGTATGTGTCTTGGAGTATTCCTGTTAGGATTTATTCTGTTTGGAGTATGCTGTGCTTCCTGGACGTATACATCTACGTCCCTCATGAGAGTTGGGAAATTTTTGGCCATTATTTCCTCAAACATTCCTTCTGCCCCTTTACCCTTCTCTTCTTCCTCTGGAATACCCTTAACGTGTATGTTTGTGTGCTTCGTGCTGTCATTCAATTCCGAGACCCTGCTCAATTTTTTTCTGTATCTGTTCTTCTATCTGTGCAGTTTCGAATGTCTTGTCTTCTAATTCACCAATTCTTTCGCCTGCCTGTTCAATTCTGCTGTTGTGTGATTCTAGTGTATTTTAAATCTCTTCTATTGTGCCTTTCATTACCATAAGCTGTTATTTTTCTATGTATGTTTTCAATTTCTTCTGTATGCTCACCAAGTGTCTTCTTATTATCTTTTATTTTTTCACCTCCTTGAATTGATTTAGGAGATTTCTATGTACATCTTTGATTAGTTGTTCTAAATTCTGTCTCCTCCGACTTATAAATTTGTTCATCTGATTGGGCCATATCTTCCAGTTTCTCAATATGGCTTGTAAGTTTTTGCTGGTGTCTAGGCATCTGCTTATCTTGATGAGTTTACTCTGATGGTCAGCTTCTCTCACTTGTCTAGGATTTTACTGTTTGGTTTTGTGATAAGCTCTTCTTTGACACTTGTTTCAGCTTATTCTAATTCTTTAGACTTGTCAATCTTTTCAACTGATCAAAACTAGGCCAGGGACCCACAAAGGGGGTACAGACCAGATCCAAAGAGCTAATTCCTAAGAGCCAGTTCTTCTTTGGTGGCCTCTCAATCTCCCTGTCCAGCTCCCTCCTTGATGTTGTATCGTCATATCCTGAACTCTGGAGTCCAAGCACCAGAGTCTGGCTCCCCCCTGCACCCACCTACACCTGGCAAGACCTCCTTCACAGCCATCTGTACAGCTCCCATGCTGCTCCCCCCATACCTGGCAGGGCCACCCTCACGAGCTGCTCCGCCTGCCCTGCAAGGCCTGCCTGGATCCCCACCTCGCTGCTCCCCCAGCTCCCAGCAAGACCACACTTGCTGCTCCCCACCCCCACCCAGCAAGGCCACCTTACCGGGCTGCCCGGGGCCATTCCTGCACTGCAGGAAGGTGGTGATGGTAGCACAATATTATGAATGTAATTAGTAACACTGACTTGTATAGGTGCCAGTAGTTCAAATGGGAAATTTTAGATTACATATGTTACTAGAATTTAAAAAAAACAAACAAACCATAGAACTATACAACACAAAGAGTGAACCTTAATGTAAACTATGGACATATTTAATTTAATAACATAATTATAAAATATTGTTTCATCAATTGTAAAGGTAGCACATTTATTCAAAATGTTCACAGAGAAAACGGGGGGAAAGGATATATGGGAACTCTACTTCCTGCAAACCTGCAACTGCTCTAATAATAATAATAAAGACAAAAAATTGGATTTTTGGGGGGAGAGAAATTGAACTAGTTTATTCTTTTATAAAACAGCATTTCTGGGGTCACCCCTGCTCCATTAGAGTGTGGACTTTGCATTGGTCTGTTTTGGACTCTTGGCCAAGTGGGTTTTGTGGCTCCTGCAGAGATGCAGAGACTACTGGGCAGCTGGCAGCATCTCAGAGCTCTGTAGTTTTCATACATGGAGCAAGCCGCCCTGCAGTGCCTTTAGTCAATCCTTCAGGGGTTCTGGAAGCTTCACCTTTGCCAGTCTGCATCAGGAAATGGTTGGCTAGTGGCATCAGTGATCTGGATGAGTCCTCACTAGGAAGGGTCTAGAGCCTGGCTATTCAAAGAATGAAAAGGTATTGGCAAGCCTGCTCTGCACAGTTTCCCATGGTTCTGATACCTGTTAGTCCAGTGGGACTTCCTCTACCCCAGTTTTGAGGAAATTCAGAAAGAAGAAATCATGGTTTTAAAAAAGAGACATTCCTAAGAAACATTTGGCACAATTACAAATGGCATATTAAACTGGCAAAATGCTTTACAATTATTTTCCAGACAACTCCACATACATCTCAGCATGAGAAGTTTGGAAGAGAGAAGTTCAAGTTCTTATGCACTGGATAAAATTAGTTCAATTACTCATGCACACTCAAAGATGCTTAATTAATTTTAACAGAAGAGAACAAAAGGCCAGGACAGGTCTGCGCTTTCTGGTCAATAACCGATTCATCAACTGGACGGACATGTACAGAAAAAGTAAACCAAACCAGAGAAAAGGCTGTTAAATATAAGAATCCCCTAAAATAAGAAATATCAGCCTTTATAGAACAGAAAGTACACTAAATGTATGTACACGTATGAGCATGGATGACACGAAATGCAGTGTTTACATAATATATTAAGTTTAAGAACTCACAATACTCTTGTGTCCCAAAAGTTGGCACAAGTGGGGGTACTCTCCCCATTTTACATTTGAGGAAACGGAGATGTTAAGTGCCATGTTAAGCGGTTTGCCTAACAGTACACAAATAGTGTCAGAGCTAGGGCTAGACTCCCAGTTACTGCCTCCTGGGGCACCCCACAGTGCACAGGGCCTGTGCTTTCTACTGATGAAATCTGCCCACTCACCAGTACTGGGTCCTGGCACAAAACTGTAAGATGCCAGCTGGGTATGGGATAGGGCATTGTTAAGTGGTCCTTAGAGGGGCAAACTATTTCCTTCACTGGGCATTTAACAACCTGCTTGAGACACACTGGGGTGCTCAATGAATAACTTTTCCTATTTTAAACCTGAAAAAAATTAGAATTGGATTTGATCACTAGTTAAAAAAAAATCTGTTTTTGACAGCGGAACCCTGTTCTCTAAGTCTTATGCAGAATTCCAAATTACACAGTGAGATAAATAAAAAAGGAGGTACTCTGGTTGTGGCAGGGGTGGCAGGCCTGTGCCCTGCCTGCTCAGTCTTCCTCTCACCCCTGCTCTGTAAATCATGGGATTATACACATTCTGAGGCCGCTAGTTCTACATTTTACAAGTCTGGTTTAGGACCATTCAACCCCTACCTGAGTGAGCAGGAATTTTTATTTCTGGATTTCAACAACAGGGCATTTCAGGATAGGCCATTTCAACAACAGAAAAGGCTTTCTGGAGGACACTGGTAATTAGTGGCAGCTTAAGGAAATTTCACATAAACAGAAGGAAAAGAATTATCGATAGTTGGGAAAGATGAGAATTCAGCCCATAAATGAAGATTTTCCAGATCAAAGTGGGAACAGCTTGGCCTGATGTAGGGCCTTGGGTGACTGACACCCTTTTGTTCTTGAAGATGCCCCGTGGGAAGACAGTGGCTGTGCAGATGGAGAAGGCATGGAGGTGGCTCACTGCTGAGACAGCCCACTGCGTTAGGCAGGGACTGGAAGGCCCACATTTCAGCCTGTTCCCCCCGTCCCAGGCCCCCAATCATTGGTTTGAAATAAGGACTTTTTATTTGTGAATTTCATGCCATTTTTCCATTTTCCTGTACTTCTTTTCCTTTTCCTCTTCATAAGCTACCTCAGCAGCCCACAGGGGAGTGCTTGAAGGGTAACGATAGTGAAACAGACTTTCAGGTGAGTGATGTGAAAACCTTATTATGGAGCACAGGTAAAGCAGGTAGGGGGTTCTACTCTTGATTCTACCAAGGACTTACTGCACTCCTGTGGGTAAATGATTCATCTTTTTCTAGCTGTCAGTTTTATAATGTATGTGAAAGCACCCTGTTCCCGGTAAAGAAGCGTACAAATGTCCACTGTTATCACCATCAACCTTAAAAATTAGCAAACTCCTTCCCACCTTGGAAACTGCTGTGAGGCTTTAGTACCATTTCCTATTCAACACTTACTGAGGCCCTACTATAAGTGAAGTTCTGAGCTGAAGGTACAAAAACCATGGGGAAAGAGAAGCTACTAATTTGCCCTCAAAGAGGTTCATCCCTCAGATGGCAGCTTCGCTGATGGAGTCAACACGTGGCCTTCGCCTAGGATGCTGTTTCCTTTGCTCAGCCTCCAGGGCTTTCCTGATGAGCCTACACTCATATGAGGGCCCAGTGGGGGCCTGCGGTGGCCTTGTCTTTGGGCAGGGACCCACCTGGTGTTCGCGGACAACTTGCTGACCACCCTGCTCTAATTACACCATGACGACTTAGTCCACTCACTGCCATTCCCGGAGACTGTGCATGGGGAAGCAGTGTGCTCCTGGCCACCAGCCCCAGATGTTCCCAGGCAGGCCCGGGAAAGCTTTCTTGATTGCAGATGCTACACTCTATTTCTGGGGAGCTGGGAATCTTTTTTATCTTTTTGTGTGTGGAACTGTTTGTTAAGTATGAGCTTGGGGATTCAGATGAGGCCTGGTGAAAGTTCCCAAATAAGGACAAATATGCATAAAGCAATTTCCTTTAGGAAGAAAAGAAGAGAGGCCAATTAGGCTCACAAAGGAGTCGCCTGTGCCTTTTCTGGCAACTCTCAGAAGTAGGATATGTCTTGCTGTGTTCAGTGGGCAGCTTCTTGGTTTCTGCTCTACGCCAGTCAACTAAAACCATCAGCCTGGGCCACCAGCAGCAGAGAGCATTGTGAGCCGAGCACAGAAAGTCACAGGCCCCCTCTGAAATCCTCTGGCAGAGCTCACAAATGCTGGGAGGCTGGAATGACAGCCACAGTGTTCCAGCCATGTTAATAACCCAGAAAGAACTCTGTGAACCTGATCCAGGGGCCAGTGGCTCAGAACAAATGACAGGGATGACCTGTGGGGAGAGATGCACTTCTCCCAGGTAGGGCCGCAACAGCCATGCCAGTGCAGGCCCCAGGGCAATCTCAAACTGGGCCTGCCGAGAGACCTTGGCCTTGCCCACTCCCACCCCAGTGGTGCTGGTCTCCTGGCCTCTCCTTTTTGGCTAAGCAGCTAAGTGCTCCTTTTACCTGACGCTCACCCTGCAGGCCAGCTTCTCTGCCCCAGTACCTGGAGGTCTTTGTCATGGCTCTGCCTCTCCAGGATCAGTACCCGGTCCTGCAGCTCCTCCATGGTCCCTTGGAGCAGGTCATTTTCCTCTAACGTGGCGCTGAGACGATGCTCCAGCTCCCGTTTCTGATCAGACAGCATCTTGATCTGAAAGGGTGGAGAGCCACAGGGGTGGCGTGGAGTTAGACTTGGGCTGATGAGTGGGAAGGGACGGACTGGCCCCCAAACATGAAGGCACGTGTCTCTTCAAGGGTCCTGCCCAGGGGCTCTGTGCCCCCATCTCTGAGAGAACAGCTGTGAAATCCTAATAAGCTGAGGAGAAAACCCCTCCCCTCTAGAACCTTGTCTGGGAAGGGGTGGGAGTTGAGCTTTGGGGAAGCTGGAATGTAGGATGCCAGGAAGAGGAAGGGAAGGTTAGCACTCTGGAAATTCCAAAGATAAGACAGAGAAGGGCCCCACCTTGCCTGCCCTCAGCTTTACCCCAGCCCCACAATTTGAGGAGGGGCCTGGGGTGGGGTAGAACCTAACTTGCTGTACTACTCTTTTCTTCTCAAGTCATGAGCACAAGAAAATTCCCAAGAAATCCTCTGGAGCTGCTGTATTTTCAGACTCTAGGGCTTTCTTCTCACCTGTCCCCACTGCTGGCCAGTGTGGCTCCAGAGGTCACAGTTCAGACCTGGTGGCCTGAGTTAATGGAGGAGCTAGCGGGTGTAGAAACAAAGTAGTGCCTCTATCAGCCTGTGTCTTGGGAAGGAACAGGACAGGGACACTAGTGGGTAACTGATTTTACTCAAAGTATCTGTGCCAGTAACTTGTGAATAGAGGCAAATTGTCTCCTTTTATTAAATAGGCTGATAGGTTTGAACACTGACTACCAAGCCAGTCTCGTCTAGTCTCCTCAGTGTAAGTGAGAAAACAGAGGAAAAGAGGAAAGATGCCAAGTCTTTTCTGGCCTTCCAAGGTTTGCAGGATGGGCTGCTTGAGCCAGTGCTCCCAAGATCACTGATGGCTTCACCCAAAGACCACTGCCTGGGGGCTACAGAAAGCCTGTCCATGTCTTCTCAAGCCTGCAATTTCTCTGCACAAAGGTGTCTGATTTTCTGATTCCCTCCAGACCTTCTAATTCCTTCTGGCCTTGGGGAACTTTTGGAGTTCTGTAGGTCCCTTGGCTCTTCCCATTTATTGGCTCCCTGCTGGGATAATTTCTCCTGACATAGTTAAGATGTTCTCCAGCTCTCTAGTCTAGCTCAGATTACGATTCCTTAAGGTCTAAGTTCTGAGGAACAACTTCAAAACTGTTTCAGGGGATATTTTGAAATGAATGTCTAACTTGTTCCAGGTCCTCTGAGATCCACCTTACCCCCTGCTTTTTGGCCGTTCTCACTCTGTACTAGAATTCCGTTCAGAGGACACAGATCTTCCCTGGCCACCAATCAATCAGATAAGATGCTGTCCTAGGGAAAAGAAGCATGTGGCCTTTGCCCACAGAGATCAGGTATCTGGCCAAACAAAGAAATATTGTCTCTCGAGTGTACACCTGGGTAAGGGACCAAAAGGAGCAAGCCCCTTTTGTGAATGGATCCACTATTACTGCACTGAAGCAAAGTTACCCGCATGAAGGGAATTCTCACTCTAGTTGATTTTCATTTAAATACCCTTTGACCTTTAAATTTTTCTTCCCATGGATAATCCGTTTCCCAAGTTCCACTCAGTGAAATAATGAGGTAATGTGATTCTGATACACAACCCCAACTTCTTAAACAAGTTTAGAGAGCAGTTCAGAGCTACACGAAGTAACTGATTTGAAATGAACTTCACAGCGTGGCTTTTTAAAGCAGCAGTGTTTCCAGGATGGAGCAAGGAATCGACATTAGATCGTCAATTCTCTCACCCCACCCTACACGCCCTGAAACTTGTGACCAAATCTGGCAATAAACATTCCTGGGAATGACCCCATGTCATGAGGGTCTAGAAAAAGTGAGCAGGAGGGGAAAAGAGGAAGATGGGCAACTCGAAGGAGTCAGAGCTTGGCAGAGGTAGTTGAATGGCAAGTCATGCACACAAATGGTCACAGACAGGCATGCCAAACCCCACTGGAACAAACTCTACTTACTTCAAGAACCTGCTGCTCAATACCAGTAGGAATTCCAAGGGGAGGGAGGAGGGAAGGGAATGGGAGGCAGGAGAAAAGAGAAGATATTGACAGACTTTAGGAGAAACATCTTCATGGCATTTACAAAGCATGGGAGAGGACAGTACGGCCTTCTCTGGGGCCTGACTATACTGGAGGGTGCTCATTCAATCTGGCCCTAAATTCGCCTTCAAAGTTTGACTTAGCCAAAGGGCTGCTGTTCAGACACGTAACTGCGGGGTCCTCAGGAACAGATTAGGTGGAAGCCTCCCCAGGGGAGAGCCCTTTTGGGCTAGTTGGTATGACCCCCTCTCCTTATCTCACCTCCCACAACTGGATTCTCACTGTTGTTCCCTGAGTGGTACTTTCTCTTCCCTTCCCTCTGGCTCACTCAGGGCCACAGACCCTGGCTGCTATGTTCTGGCCTCTCATATGCTTTCAACAACATTGCTATGTTGCGGGCACCAAACAAAGTGCTTTCATGTATTCATCAAATCCTCACAACAACCCTCTGAAGTAGGCACTTCCAGTACTCTCATTTACAGATGAGAATAATAAGGCCCTATTGAGGTGGGCTGAACTGAATCTGAGTGGAATGGAGAAAGGAAAGATTCCCTTTTCCATTTTCTATTTGGGATTGATAAGGATGTTTTTGGAGGGATCAACATATGCAGTAAAACGTAGGTCAGTCATGATTTCAACACTCAGCATGAGTCTGTGCAATGCAACCTTAATTTTCCAGACAACAGGCTACCCAGAGGAAAATGGATCACGGGTCCCCATTTAGTTTCTCATAGATAAGTCTCTCTTTAGACAGTTTAGTCACTTTTATGTAGAGCAGGTTTTTGTTTCCCAGTTCAGAGGACCCTTACCCAAAAGACCCGGTGCAGAGCTTCCATTGAGAAAAGCACATTCGTCCCAAAGCACTGCCGCATGGGGAGACCTACCTCAGCCTGAAGGCTCTCAAGTCGGATGATGTGTTGGTTGGTTGATGAGTTTTTCTCCCGAAAGTCTTCTCTGAGGGCATGGACTTGCATGGAGAGTTGTCGCTCAACTTCTGATGCCTACAGACAGAGAACACCTCAGAGTTAATTCAGAGCCTGTGCAGGGGAAGTCCGTTAAGATTTTTGTCTTTCATTTCTCAAGCATCTCTTTGTACCTTTCCATTCTATAAGGAGTAAT
>JAQZBX010101515.1:0-11255 GCA_029593785.1 Cabassous unicinctus
GAAATAAAGGAGGCAGGCAAAACTGGTGGAACAACATAGCAACAGCACACAACATTTACAGAGTGCTTAGTGTGTATGCCAAGGACTGAGGTAAGCACTTCACATGTATAATCCTCTTACCTTTCCCATATTTTTTTTTACAGATAAACTTGAAGACATCTGTCCAAGGTCAAACAGCCAGAATATAGGGGACTCCAGATTTGAACCCTGCTTGCCTGGCTTCAGAGCCCTAGCTCTTAACTCTGCTATACTGTCTCCCTGTGTTAGGTTTCCTAAAGCCCATGGAGTACTCTCAAATGGTGATAAACCCCAAGTGAAACATTTCACCCAAACTTGGTGCCCTCTCCTATACTTGCCTGGCACCCACACTGCAAAGGCACCTAGAAGGTCACAAGCATGCAGCAGACACAGTTCCCACCTCAGAGCACAACCTCGAAAAGGCAGAGTGAGCCCTCCTGGCTTGGATGACTAAGGACTGAGGAGTGAAGGTGGCGGGTGCCTGCACCAAGGAAGGACCTGGAGTCCTGGAAAGGTGTGACACAAGAGTGCGCACAAAGAGAAGACTGGACGCTCGAGCAGGAACCTACAGGATGCCAGGGCTGGAGCAGCTGACTAAGGACAGAGGGTCAGGCTGCACTTGGGGGAAGATGAATGTGCCAACGCAGACAGACTGCGGGATGGAGAAGAGCCTGGAGACAAGCCCAATCAGCACACTGGCTTGGCATGGGAAGGAGACACAAATCTGCCACGGCCAACCCTAGAAAAGCCCATTTACCAGAAAAAGCAGCTCGTTTTATGAGTCTTCAGGATGGAAGAGGGAAGGCTAGTTTATTCAGAATGGGTCAAGCTCACATCACAGCACACTATGAGCTGCTACCCCAGGCTGCTGACTGGCTTGTTACCTGCTCCTTTCTTCATTATAAGTGCTGACTGGCTGCCCAGCATCTGCTTGCAGACCTATAGGGAAAAAAGGCTAATGACGCTGGGTAATTGGAATGGTTTCTAGAGCTTCAACCCAATGCCCCATTCCACCTTCAGGGGCAAAAGGACCCAGTCTCCCATAAACCTTCTTCAGTTCAACATTCACAGTTTGTTGTTTTGTTTTTTAAAAAAAACATTTTTTTCACACAATTTCTATGACCTTGCTATCCTGTTCTTCCCTTGAAGAATACCATAAGCTCTGGTGCCACAAGTGAACACAAAGATAGTAAGACAACCAAAGGGACACCTGGATCCACCCCAGGCTCACAGAGACCAGATTACCACTGTAGGACTGGAGAGGGTAGAGAACAGGCCTGAGAACCTATACTTGCAAAGTACCCCTGCTACCTGTCAGAGCTGTAACCCTGGGTGAGTCTCCAGGCCTCAGTCCCTCTCCTACAAAGTTAAGAAAATACAACAACAATGCCGACACTTACAGAATACTTCCTAGATGCCAGGCACTGTCTCAGGGGATTTTCACACAGGAACTCACTTTACATCACAGAATCCTACGTGATTCTGTATCAGCCTCCCCAGCAAAAAAGTGAAGCAGCCTGTCAGAGACAGGTCTGTCTCCAGTGGCCCACATCCTTAACCACTCCGCATTCTCCTGCCCTTGGCCACCCCTCCCACCCCCACCCCAGGTGGCTTGGCAAAGGTTTGGACACCAGTCTGTCTGACTCTAAACCCACACTCTTAAACCCTACATCAGACTGCCAGTTACTTCCTGAAATTGTTGAAGATTAAATTACACCAGACAATTAAAAGCTTTTCCTATTGCCCAACACAACATAGAGGCTCAGTAAACACTGAATCTGAATGAGAGCTGAAGTGTCTACTAGGGGGATGTGCCACTGCTAAGCAACATCTCCTCTAGCATATACTTGTACATCTCACTCCTCCTTCCTCTGCCAGAATCCCCACAACCCACAATGACAACCCTGTAAGAGGTTGTTACCTTAAGCTAGGCTTTTCCAAAAATGGCACGTATCCTGGGCTGAAGCAGGAAAGAACCAGGTTCACAACCAACCAACTGCCCTCCCTCCCTCCCAGCTTGCTAATAATAAGCCTGAGCTGTGTTTGCAGCATAAAGCCAAGGGTGGCCATGACCTGAGTGGATTAGGTTTTAATGACAACCAGGCAGGGACACCCCGTTTAATCAACTCTTCTAAACAGCCACAAGGAAATAAACACCAAGACGATGATTTCCATGAACAATGAAACAAAGATGCATAAGCCAAGTGCCCAACTGAAAAAGACTATCTTGGAAGAGTTATTAACATCTTAAGACAGTCAAAGTTGTGTGCCAGGGCTGAAAGTAATGCTGGGATGCCTCAGGACTGTCCACATGCTAAAACCATGCACACTCTTCACATACAAAAGTTATTCCCTGCCCCATGCTTTCTATTGTCACCAATAGTATCAAACCCTGCTACCTACTGACTTAATGCAGTTCTCATGACTTCCCTGTGGTGGGACACATGGCAAAGAGCCAACAAGTGCTTGGTCCCTTCCCCTCCTGGTACTATTAGACACATAGCCGTAGCCTGAAAAATTAAAAAAAAAAATTTTTTTTTTTTTTTTAAAGGAGGTACCTACTGGTGATTGAACCCAGGACCTCGTACATGAGAAGTGCTCAACAACTGAGCTACATCTGCTCCCCAATGACAGTTGGTTTTTTCATTTGTTTTTAGGAGGTACTGGGGATAGAACCCAGGACCTCGTACATGGGAAGCAGGTGCTCAGCCACTTGAGCTACATCTGCTCCCCAAGATTTTCTTAATACTTAACAGTGAGCAGTTCTTGGTTTCTAAATTCCATTCCACCCTAAAGGAAACCAGGGCTCCTTGGAAAAATGTCCCATTCTAGAGTTGGGTAAGGGAAGATACAAGACGAAACTGTAACAAACATTCTGTTGTGCCGAAAAGGTAGTGACATGCTCAAGAACAAATGGTCAGGACATCCCAAAGGGATTTGGGAGCCATTTTGAGGAGGCTCCGAGTGGCCAAATGTGGAAGAATTTGAGTATCAAAATAAATGATGAGGAATTAATGTTTAAACTGTTGATCATAAAGTTTTGGTAATGGATGGTGGTGATGGTAGCACAACATTGTGAAGGGAATTAACAGCACAAATTACATATTTGAACATAGCTAAGAAGTGAAATTTTAGGTTGAATATGTGTAACTAGAATAAAAATTTAAAAAACAAAAACAAATATAGGAGTGTATGACACAGTAAACCCTACTGTGAACAATGGACTATAGTTAGTAGTAGAATATAAAAATGTTCTTTCATGAATTGTGACAAATGTAACATACTAATGCAAGGTGTTTTCAAAGGAAAAGATTATACAGTTAAAAGACCACACAACACCAATAACAAAAGGCTCCGTGTGCCTCTGGGTATGATACCTTGAGAACAAGACAAAACCATTTATGTAACATCAGCAGTAGAGCGTAACCTGAATCTGATCATGAGAGAAAACATCAGACAAACTCCAACTGAGGGAAATTCTATAAGATAATTGGCATGTGTTCTTCAAAAACACCAAGGACCTGAAAGCTCTCCTACCTAGACCTCCCTGCCCTTTATCCTCTATTGACTTTGCCCCATGGCAAATCTCTTGCATGTCCAATTCTGTCTTAGCGTTTGTATCTCAAAGTACCAGAAGTGACACCATCTCCAATTTACAGATGAGGAAACTGAAGTGACAAAAATGCCCCAATTAGGATTGAAACCCAATCTCTCACTGATTCCAAAACACTGTCTGACTGTTTAAAGAACAAAGAAAACATGCTGGTACACTTTGTAAAGCAATGTCATACAAATTCACGATTAATAGCAAAAGGCATACCGGTAACATGGGAAGGGCACAGGCTGTTTCACCATTTATTATCAGAGTGATGTTCAGTAGATGGGTCTTTTAATTTCATTCTTCCTATTTCATGGATGACAAAACTATCACCAAACCTACCTATGTTATAAGGTAATTGCAAGAATCAAATAGAACCTCTTCCTGAAGATAAAAGGCAAATATGCACAGTACATGAGTAGCTGTAAAGTTATACAAACATGTGGAGGCAAATGGCTAATGGTTCTAAACCTGAAGGATTCTCCTGAAGGGAACAGTACCAGTTCTCACAAACAGGCCCCCAAAATACAGGAAAAAAATTATTATAAAGAGATGTGACACTCTAAATCACCCTCCCTACTGACCAGGACTAGTTGTTAAGGATGCAGAGGTGCATGGATTTATTTCCTACGAGGGAAAAGAGAGGGGGCTGCCAGCAAAGGTTGGAGAACAACCTCTGAGAAAGTTTGAATTACAAGGCTCTTAGCCTCTAGGCAGGATCCTCTATTACACTGATCCCGTCCACGTTGCAGCAAAAACACTCTGACCAGGCTTGGAACTAAGAGGGCTGCCAAAGAGCGCTACCTGCTGGCTGACCAAGGAAGTATATGTGAGGAAATTAAATGAGAGGCTTATTCCAGCCTTTACAGCCTCCCTCCCCAAGGCCCTTGGAAGCGGGTCTGCAACCCATTACTGGGTTTAGGGCCCAGATTAGAGCAACGAACAGGGACAATCCTAAAGACCCAGGAGAGGTTGAAACAAAAATCAAAGAACAGCAGTAACACAGCCTCCTGCCACTAAATCCCTACGAAAAAGAAAGAAACTGAGCATCTGAGTAAACTCACCATCCTAATCAGATGCCTAGACATCAGCAAAAAATTATAAGCCATACTAAGAAAATGAAAGAAATGGCCTAAGCAAAGGAATATATCAAAGCCCCAGAAGAGAAACAGGATTTGAGACAACTAATCAATGAGATTCAAACAAATTTCCAAAACCAAATTAATGAGTTGAAAGACAATATGCATTATGTTGAGTGAAGCAAGCCAGACACAAAAGGACAAATACTGTATGATTGCATTACTATGAACCATATATATTCTGTAACACATTGATTTAAAAAAAATATATATATATATATATGTTTTCAGTACATTTAGAAGAAAGAATAAGTGATATGTAAGACAGAAGAGCTGAAATTGAAGAGAGAAAAGAATGGAAAAAATTGTGCAGGGGCTCAGGGAACTGAATGATAACATGTAACAGAGCAACATACATGTCATGGGAGTTCTAGAAGGAGAAGACAAAGGAAAAGGTGCAGAAAGAATTTTTGAGAAAATAATGGTTGAAAATTTCCCAACTCCCATGAAAAAAATTAACTTACATGTCCAAGAAGTGCAGTATGCTCTGATCAGAATAAATCTAAATAGACCTACTCCAAGACACATACTGCTCAGAATGTCAAACGTCAAAAGATAAAGAGAAAATTCTGAGAGCAGCAAGGGAAAAAGAAACCATCACATACAAGGGATGCCCAGTAAGACTTAGTGCAGATTTCTCATCAGGAACTATGGAGGTGTGAAGACAGTGGTATGATACAATTAGGATACTGAAAGGAAAACCACTAGCCAAGAATTCTTTTCTTTTCTTTTTTTTTTTTTATAATTTTTTTTTTAAAGATTTTATTTATTTTTATTGATTTATCCCCCCTTGCTGCCTGTGTCGCTGTGTCCATTCGCTGCGCGCCCTCTCTGTGTCCGCCCATCTCCCCCTTGCTGTGAGGTCTTGCCACATCAGCCCACGGCGCCGCGTGAGCTGGCCTGCCCTCACAAGGAGGCCCTGGGAAGCAAACCCCAGGGCCTCTCATATGGTAAACGGGTGCTCTATCCATTGAGCCACAACCACTTCCTGCCGTGAGGTTGCTGGATCAGCCCACCATGCCGCTCAGGCTGGCGTGCCCTCACAAGGAGGCCTCGGGAAGCGAACCCGGGGCCTCCCATATGGTAAACGGGGGCTCCATCCACTGAGCCACACCCGCTTCCCTAGCCAAGAATTCTTTATCCAGCAAAATTGTCCTTCAAATGTGAAGGTGATTTTAAAATATTCTTAATTAAACAGAAACTAAGAGAGTTTATAAAAAAGAATCAGCTTTTGCAGGAAATATTAAAGGAAGCCTTATAGCCTGAAAGAAAAAGACAGGAGAGAGGCTTGGAGGAGAGTGAAGGTAAGACAAGCAGAAAGGATAGCCACAAGAGTAAAAAGACAGATGAAATAAGATATGACACATGAAAGCCAAAGAATAAAATGATGGAAGTAAATAATGCATTTACAGTAATATCATTGAATGTGAATGGATTAAACTCCCCAATCAAAAGATACAGGCTGACAGAATGGATTAGAAAACATGAGCCATCCATATGCTGCCTACAAGAGATTTACCTTAGACCCAGGGATAGAAACTGACTGAAAGTGAAAGGCTGGAAAAAGATACTCCATGCAAACAGTAATGAAAAAGGAGCAGGGGCAACTGTAATCATATCAGACAAAACAGACTTTAAATGCAGAAAAATTATAAGAGATACAGGAGGCTGTTATATATGAATAAAAGGAACACTCCACTAGGAAAAAAGAACGGTCATAAATACCTACGCACCTAATCAGGGTGCCCCAAAATACATGAGGCAAACTCTGGCAAAACTGAAGGGAGAAATAGACATCTCTACAAAAATTATTGGAGAATTTCAACACACCACTCACACCATTAGAGAGAACAACTAGACAGAAGATCAACAAAGAAATAATATGATAAACAAGCTAGACCTAACAGACATAAACAGAATGTTACACTCAAACTCAGTGGGTTGTACACTACTTTTCTCAAGTGCTAATGGATCTTTCTGAGGAATAGACCACAATGTTAGGTCACAAGGCAAGTCTCAATAAATATACCTATACTAAAAAAGAAGAAAGAGCTAAAATCAAAGATCTAACTGAACAACTAGAGAAACTAGAAAAAGAACAGCAAAGCATTCCCTAAGCAAGCTAAAGGAAAGAAATAATAAAAGATTAGAGCAGAATTAAATGAAAATGAGAACAAAAACAATAAAGAAAATCAACAAAACCAAAAGCTGGCTCTTTGGGAAGATCAATAAAATTGACAAACCCATAGCTAGACTAACAAAGAAAAAAAGAGAGAAGATGTAAATAAATAAAATCAGAAATGAAAGGGGGGATGTTACGACTGATGCCACAGAAATAAAAAGATCATAAGAGGATAGGTATGAGAAACTGTATGCCAACAAACTAGACAACCTAGATGAAAGAGACACATTCCTAGAAACACATGAATAACCCATACGGACATTACAAGAAATACAAGAACTCAACAAACCAATCACATTTAAAGAGACTGAATGAGTCATCAAAAATCTCCCAGCAAAGAAATGTCTGGGACCAGATGGCTTTACAGGTGAATTCTATCAAGTATTTTGAGAAGAATTAACACCAATCTTGTTTACTCTTCCAAAATATTGAAGAGAGAAAATTACCCAATACATTTTATGAAGCCAACATCACTGTAATACCAAAGCTAGATTAAGATATTACAAGAAAATTACAGATCAATCTCTCTAATGAACTAGATGCAAAAATTCTCAGCAAAATAACTGCAAATAGAATCCAACAGCATATCAAAAGACTTACACCACGACCAAGTGGGATTTATTCCTGGTATGCAAGAGTGGCTCAACATAAGAAAATCAATTAATGTAATGCACATTAACAAATTTATGGGGAAAAAAACAAAACAAAACCACATGATCATCTCATTCAATGCAGAAAAAACATTCCAAAAAATCCAGCATCCTTTCTTGATAAAAACACTTCGAAAGATAGGAATAGAAGAAAAATTCCTCAGTATGATAAAGGGCACATATGAAAAACCCAGAGCCAACATTGTACTCAAGGGGGGCAAGGCTGAAAGTTTTTCCTCTAAAATCGGGAACAAGACAAAGATGCCCACTGTCACCACTGTTATTCAACATTGTGCTAGAAGTTCTAGCTAGAGCAATTAGACAAGAAAAAAAAAGGCATCCAAATAGGAAAAGAGGAAGTAAAACTATTTGCTGAAGATGTGCTCTTATATTTAGAAAATTCTGAAATGTCTACGACAAAGCTACTTGAGTGAATAAACGAGTTCAGCAAAGTGGCAGGATACAAGATCAACATGCAAAAATCAGTAATGTTTTTGTATACAAGTACCGAACATTCTGAGGAGAATATCAGGGAATAAATTCCATTTACTATAACAAAAAGACTCAAATACTTAGGAATCAATTTAATCAAAGTACAGGACCCATATGCAGAAAACTACAAAACAGTGCTAAAAGAAATCAAAGACCTAAATAAATTGAAAGACATTTCATGCTCATGGATTAGAAGATGTCAATCCTACCCAAACTGATTTATATATTCAATGCAATACCAATCAATATTCCAACAGCCTACTTTACAGAAAAAGAAAAGGCAATTACCAAATTTATTTGGAAGGAAAAGTACACCCAAATAGCCAAAAGCATTCTAAAAAAGAGGAGCGACGTGGGAGGAATTTCACTGCCTGACCTTGAAACATATTACCAAGCTACAGTGATCAAAACAGTATGGTATTGGCATAATGACGGACACATCAAGGAGTAGAATAGAATTGAGAGTCTAGAAATAAACCCTCACTTCTATGGCAAATTGGTTTTTGACAAATCTACCAAGTCCATGTTAACAGGACAAAAGTCTCTTCAATAAACAAAAAAATTGAATGAAAACCCCTACCTCACTCCCTATACAAGAATCAACTCAAAACGGGTCAAAGACCTAAATATAAAAACCAGAACCATAAAATTACTAGAAGAAAATGTATGGAAACATCTTCAAGATCTTGTGGTAGGTGGTGGTTTGGGTAGCTTACACCCAAAGCAGGAGCAACAAAAGGAAAATTAGATAAATGGGACCTCCTCAAAATTAAACACGTTTGCACCTCATAGGACTTTGTCAAAAGGATAAAAAGGCAGCCTATTCAATGGGAGAAAATATTTGGAAATCACATATCTGATATTGATTTAATAATCATGATATATAAAGAAATTCTACAACTCAGCAATAAAAAGACAAATGCCCCCATTACAAAATGGGCAAAAGACTTGTATAGGCATTTTCCAAAGAAAAAATACAAATGGAGAAAAAAACACATGAAAAAATGTCCACCATCACTAGCGATTAGGGAAATGCAAATCAAAGGTACAATGAAGTATCATTTCACACCTACTGCAATGGCCACTATTAAAGAGAGAGAAAACTACAAGTGTTGGAGAGGATGTGGAGCAATAGGAACACTTATTCCCTGTTGGTGGGAAGGTAGAATGGTACAGCCACTGTGGAGGACTGTTTGGCAGTTCCTAATGAAATTGAATAGATATGCCCATGACTGGCAATACCACTACTGGGCATATACCCAGAAGAACTGAGAGCAGTGACACGAACAGACTTCTGTACACTGATGTTCATAGCAGTATTATTCATGATTGTCAAAAGATGGAAACAACCCAGGTGTTCGTCAACCGATGAATGGATAACCTGCAGTGTATACATATGATGGAATATTATGCAGCTGTAAGAAGAAATGAAGTCATAAAGCCTATGACCATATGGAGGAACCTGGAGGATATATGTTGAATGAAGCAAGCCAGACTCAAAAGGACAAATATGGTATGAATGCGTTATTATGAACTAAATACGTTGTGTAATCTCATGGAATTAATAACTTACATATGGGACACTAGAAAATAGAATGAGGTTAGAGAATGGAAAGCTGAGGGTCAACTTTTGCAGAACTGGAAAAAAGGATGTGTTAATCTTTGGAAATGAATAGAAAAGGTAAAAGCACAACATAAGGTTTGTAACTAGCAGTGCTATTATGTGGGTATGTCAGTGGTTGAAAGGAAAAGTCTAAGGTCATGATATTACTAAAAAGAAAGCTAAAAATGTAACATGGGACGGTACAGCATAGCAAAACCGCATGTGAAATATGAATATGGGTAATATTGCATATAAGTCTGTTTTTCTTTGAAAATGAACAATTATTTTAATGCTACAAGATGTTAACATCAAACAAAAAAACATTATAAGTGAAAGTAACCAGACACAAAACACTACATATTATATGATTGCATTTATATAAAATGTAAATATAAATCAATTTATAAATACAAATCAATTTATAAATATGAAATTAGATTAGTGGTTATATAGGGCTGGGGAAGGATAGAGGGATTGAGAGGTGACTGCTAAGGGGTGTGGAGTTTCTCTTTTTGGAGTAATGAAATTGTTCTAAAACTTTTTGTGGTGATAAATATACAACACTGCAATTATACTAAAAGCCAATGATTATATACTTTGGATAGATTTTATGGTCTGTGAATATTTCTCAATAAAACTGTAAAAAAAAAAATTCACCACTTATAGCCTAATGAAGTTGTGCTGGTATTTTTGGGGGACAGGTTCCTAGAAATGATACACATTTTAACTCTTAAAAGTGCCTGCCAAATTGCCTCCAAAAATGTCCCTATTTGCACAAAACAACTGTACATGAAGGAGCCCAGAGAAAGCCTTTAAAAACAGACTACCAGGCCCCTTAGGCAGAGACCCTCCTGGGCCGAAACTCAGCCATTGCAGAGTACCAGGCATCCAGCAGCTCGGGCAGAGCCGGACAGCATAGCCAGACTGAGGAGCAAAGGCTGCTCCACTCCCAGAGATGCTTTTTGGCTGTGGCTCACTCCCTCTCTGATCTACTGTTGTTCTACCAACAATCCATCAATGGGCATGTCTTTCATAAAGATATATTAGTCAGTATTCTTTCTGTGTGAAATGTCAAAAACCCAACTCAAAATGATTTCACAAGGAGAATGTTAGGAAGCTCACAAGATGGATGGTCAGTTACCACTTTTCTGTTCTCCAACATGAAGGCCCACGCTTCCCCCCACAACCTCAGTGCAAAGCAGGGTACCTGGCAGTTCATATTGTCCTCTGCCTCAATGAGCTTCCCCCGATACACTTCGCCGGTGTTTGTCTCACATGTCACGATGTGGCCCTCCGCCTCGTGCAGGACTTTAATTGGCACACCAATCGACATCTTGGTGAGAAGAAAGTTCTAGAGTGAGAGAGAACAGTTAGTTCATATTTCAGAGCTTGAGAAGGCACCCAGCATACACTATGCCTTCAACAGGGCCTGGCACTCCATAAAACTTGGCAGAGATGCCAAAGCTGTGTCTTCTGTTATTGAAAAAGGAGCTTAGTGTCTAGCTTGGAGGAGCCTGTCCAGCAAGCATATGCAAGATGGGGGAGGGGGAGAAATGGGGGAAGCTGGAAAGAG